>JAASAY010000169.1:0-93691 GCA_014822085.1 Fusarium stilboides
ATACCTAATAACTTTAATATAGTTTTCTCTCTCTTAACCTTAAAGCAAAATAACGCCGTATTTCCAGGCAGTTACTAACCTTATTATGCAAGTAATAAGCTTTTCTCTTAGCTATAAGAAGCCTCTTTAGAGCTCTCTTTCTTTAATACCAGCTATCCGAATTCCTTATTATTCTAACCCCCCCTTCTATACACTCAAGCAAGACCCCCACAATCACATATAATAAACCTCTCAAGCCCCAGAATCGCCTTTGGGCCAAGGCACGGCATTGCTGTCCAATGTACTGATCTATCCACCTGCTAGCCCATGAACGAGGACGATACTCATTACAGATTAGCATGAGTTAGAGCCATAAGTCACGCGTACCCACTTACTCGGTAGCCGCCGTCCTGCCATATGGAGGCTCGTATAAGACAGAAAGACCTAGATTCTGTGGCATTATATATCTTCATCGAAATAGTCACACAGTTCCCAGAGTACGGCGATGAGATAGATCGTGAACTGGTGAGAATGCATGTCTCCCCGCACCATCATCCTGTTGCGACAAGGGCCCTAGCAGAACATTTGCAATAAGATGAATTATCCACGGATTCAAAATATCGTTTTAAAAGAGAGATATGTATAGGATACAATTAACCCAGAGATAAGCTCAAATTAACAGATATCCAATGACAAGCTTCAGTTCATTTTCAACTCTAGGTTACCCAACTCCCTGTTTTCTCTGGGACGGGACTCATGGGAGTTTCCATTACAAGCCCTTTGGCCAGTGAGTTAGCTAGCTAGTCACTCATAGATATGATTTGTATATATAACTATCTAATACGACACGGCACTGGTTCGACTGCAAATATGTGATTTCTTATTTGCCAATCCTTTTTAGTGCTTGGTTCTAATGTGGGCACTTAAGTTTCTCTGCCCTTGGGCTTTTGACCATAAAAGACGGTCCTGTGTTGCGTTTCATGTTAACGTCAAAGATGCCAAGAGAGGATTGAGTTTTCCAAGATGATACTTACACTTCGAGGTAAGAATGTAGTGCTGGATTAGTCAATTCTTTTCGCATGTCTGCCAAGAACAACTGTGCGTCCTCATATTTCCACTAAATCACCAAATGTCAATCTCGGCAACTCCATAATGCACTGTATGGTACGGAGACTTACGCCCAGCGTCTCGGTAAGGCCACGGATGGAAAATCCCTCAAGGCCTTGGAGTAAGAAATGACGGTTCCAAGCGCCCCATTCCTTAAGCGACTTGTCCTTGGGCCATGTTCCAATTGGAACCTTGATTCTGCGGCCGGAGATGTTGACGAAACCAGCATCACTGATTGACTGTGGCATCTTGTCGTCCCAAAAGAATGGTTTGCCCGTTATGTCGCCAAGTTGTTTGAACACTTCCACCCACGTGTATAGTGGCGAGTCGGGTTTAAGAGTATCGTCATCGGACTTAGCGGCGCCCCAAAGCTCAACATTCTCTATCCAACCACCGGGCTGGATATGTCTATTCAAGGTTAGAAATATCTAGCATGATTCTCGGGTACTAACTCACGTGAAAGCCTTTCGGTACAGTTCACCCCAGTCGGGAACACAGCCCATCATAGCGCGAATATGAACGAAATCAAAGTGGTCGACTGGATAAGTCCACTCTTGGATTAGATCATCAACCTCATATCTGCAATTCGGAGGCACAAAGTTCGGTTGGATGGGCGAGAGATCGACACCAAGAACATCTGCAGATGGGTGCGCATCCGCAAACTCACTAGATCTGTTAGTCCCAACGTTAAAGTGACTGACCATTGAATCACTCACATTGCCCAGATGCCTGTACCACAACCCAAGTCCAAAACCCTCTAAGTATGACTCAGCGGATACAAAAGTATTTGCAAATCATGATAAACTCACCTGTGGGTTGTCACCGATTGGGGCTTCGTACAATTGGTCGTTCAGAATAATTCTGTAGACTTCGTGCCTGATCGCACACGTTAGCAGCTTGGATATGACTTATTTGATGCACTCACATGAGGTCCTCTGCTTCCTGTTGACGATCATCATTGGGAGCCCTATTCAAGATGTGAGTATGCATTCATGATAGGAACCACGAGATCGCTTACCAATAAGATCCATCTTGATAAGCGTGATATCGTCGGCCATTTTCCCATTTGAAGTTCAGTATGGAAGATCGCAAAGACTCAGTATCAGTAATCCTAGTTCTGCGGCATTTTAGTATTCGTCCATGTGGATCTTGCCCTATGGCATCTGACATACGACTTCGAGTAGGAAGAGTCGGAATCATCATCCTGTTGGGCGTCAATACCGTTTGAGTAAGTAACTACTGTCAGAAAGACAATGGGCTGGCCATACAACTTCAATTGCTGCCTGTTCATCAACGATCTGATCCAGTCCGGTGGGTGACTGACGGCCCGGCGGCGAGCGGGAGGTGGGTGATCTAGACTGTCGTGACTTTGGAGAGGACATGGCTTCTTATAATCCTTTTCGCGACTGCAGCAGAAAGACAAATTGGGATGACTTGGCACATCTGAAACTGAGGAGAAGAGAAAAAGTAAAGTCAGACCGCTTTCTGTTCTCGTCGCATCCTGCATGAGGGGGTTCCCACAATATTATCCCTGTCGAGGGTGTATCGAAAACGCACAGCCTGTTGATTATGGTCTGTTCGGCTTATCGCGTTACATTTTGTAGCAATACCGTTAAAGATCGGCATTGGTCATATTACAAAGCTTGGGGCGTTCTACCTACCCTGCACCTTTGAAGATACTCACATTGGAAGCATCACACCAGATGTCACAATTGGGTTCTCCTTTTTACCTTATTTAAGGCCCAAACATACATCATAGCAATTCGTTTGTCGCTATTAAGAAACTCAAACAAGCATGTTACAATAATATGAGATGTATTTTTCACCATTTGAACGAATAACAATTAACTCGCCCTGAACTGATTCAGTAATCGAATAATTCAACGACACAAGCAACCAATAGCAGAGCCTTGTTGATGCACGATTCGGAAACCATAGTGGCTGTATGAATCTGAACTGTTAGAATCTCGAAGATAGAAAGGGGGACACTTCCACCAACGCCATCAAGATGTAACATCGGGTTAGCCTTATCACTATCGATCTGACGTACGCCACGTGTAACTTCATACTGACTCGCATATCTTTCAGCAATACATGAAGCCACTTTATCAACAGCCACATTGCCCGCTAGGCCCTGGACTTTTCGGTCAGCTAGCGTCGACTACCCGAATCAGCTGGCTGAGTAACTCGTCGAAAGAGTTTGAAGAAACCTCGCACACTATCTTTTAGAAATTTAATCAAACCTTATACAATAACTCAAAAGATGTCCTTATATCAGCACATTCAGAGAGCTGGCTCATGAGGATGCCAAACAGGTTTTGATGGAGAAGAATCTCCTAATTTAAGATTAGACGAAGGAGGCTAAGCGGAAGGTTTTTACGTATCCGGCAAGGTCCTCTCGGCTGACTAGCTCTCGGCAATCATCCCGACTGTATGGGTTGTTTCCATGTGAGACGCTGGGGCTGATAAGACACGAACCTGGTTGTTCCCTAAAAGCATCTGGGCCTTTAGATATAACTGCCCGGCCCCTGAGCCTCTGAGGTCTAGAAGCATCTTCCGACTACCCGGGCCACTATAGCAACATCGGTTTGGTTCATGAGAGTGGTCATCAAAGGTCACTGAACCCAGCAAGAGCACGCATTAGATGATGTAGTGCCGTACTACACGCGCTAGTGCAGCCAGCTGAAGACGTCTTTCTCGACTCAGTGAGTAATAGCGCGAGATGCGGGATTGCTTTCCTATCAAACCCGAGAAGGAAATACTTATCGGACTGTGGGAGGACCCGAACCAATCTCACACGAATTACCATAACGGCACTAGAACGCCACACAAGCTTTCGTTTTACACGCCAGTACCGAAGCTACGCAATTGGAAGACAATAGCTCGTATTCCAACCCAGCCCAGTGTCATATCATCGAAAACCAGTTTCCCAAGCTAGCATATGCTTGGAAGGGATGCCGAAAGTTAAAAAAGTTAGCCGATCACCCCGTTGAGCTTTGACGTCCTCCCCTCCTTTTCTCCCCGCGTATCGCACGAGTCAAGGCCACACTAAACGAGACTAGATCAAAACTTGATGTTTTATCTAACACTCTAGCTCCAATGCCGGCCCCTCATATACGAATCCCCATGGGCCAGTCTTGCGCTTGCGGGGAACGCGTCTCTTCAGCTGTCAGGCTATCCTGACTAGGAGTAAATCTTAGCAACTGCCTAGATCTTGGCTGCCCAATGTGTGGTCTCGGAGGGCAGCCACTATTGCGCTATGGATCCAGGGTTCGCGTTTAATTAAACGGTCAATGGAGATGGTCCAACGGGGAGCCGTTGTGACTCCATCAGGGGCTATCGAAAACTTGATGACAGAGCCGAGGAGCGGGGCCTGAGGATGGCAGTGTACATGGATATGCTTAACTTAATAAGAGAATGATCGTCGAAGCCAAGTCATTGCTTTTCACGCCTTTAATGTGTCATGTCGCATCGTCGCTTTAGCTCTCTTGTCATTCTGCCATTCATTCATTTCTTTGGTGCTAATTGATCGACAATGGCTGAGGTACCTGTCTTTTTTGAGCTGAGTTGGTCAATTCTCTGCACCATCTGTATCGGAAATGTCTTTCTCGGATGTCTCGTCTGCGGTATCACCAATTGGACGCTCCTGGCGGCAGTTCCCATGCTCTCATCCGCCGCCGGAGCAGTAGCCAATGGACTGTGCTACTATGTCTACTACCAGAAGAATGCCCCGATGAGTACGGCAATCGCATCAGTGTTTAGCGATGTATTCTGGCTGGTAGGACACCAAATACTCATTCCAGCTGCTTACGCTGACTTTAGTAGCTGCAAGAAGCAGGCCTGCTGTTCTATAGTTATATTATCCTTAAGCGCGTGCTACGAGGCCTTCGATGGAGAGTGTTCTCTTCACTCTTCTGGACAGGAATCGCCGGTGTCGTCATTGTCCGTATCGTCATTATCACCTTTCGAGTTCGGTCCATCCTCGACGGCAACAACGATCTCCTGATGACGATCAATCATATCCACATCGCTTACTTCGGCCTCATTGCTATGCTTGAATGTCTCAGCGCATACTTCCTCATGGTTCTCTTCACCTCGGCCAAGGCCTCGTCCGCCGAGATTGCGCGCAGTGGTGGTCTTTTTCAATATTTGAGTCGAAGCACCGAGGCCAGAGTTGCTCTTCTTGCTCTTCAGGGTACCCTTCGCGCAATCACGCATTCCTTCAAGACAGCCGGTCAGACAGCCGAGAACGTGGCCACGCAGCTTGATCGATTCTTTTACGCCGTGTTCTGTCTGTACAGCATGGTCCTATAGTAAGTCTTATCTCGTAACCCCACCATCTCCCCCATGTTAACCAATTCCTGCAGTATCGACTTGCTTTCCTCCAAACTCAAATTCAACGGCACTCAAGACTACCCGTCGTCTCGAGACAGATATGTCCACCAGCATAGCCAGCCGGGACGCTTCACCTCAACACAGAAGGACGACTTTGCTCCAAATAGAACCGAACACGTCGTCGGAATCGATGGCGGCGCCGGAAAGTCTCGCAATGACTCGACAGACCGTATTATCGAGGGCGGTGCTTCTCAAACAGATGCGTCGATAGACCTGGAGGACCTGGACCTTAAGGGCAATGTCATCAAGAAGACAGTAGAGTTCAGAGTGGTCTAGCGGAGGTAGGGCTAGTTCGTATTTCTTTAACTGTATATCACACATACCTTTGTACCTTAATCATGATATATAAGATATATAATACCGCACACCAAATACTATGCTCGCACATCTGACATCTCATCCACCGAGGCCAGGTGTTTAGAAGCCACTGGTTTCTTGATCATAATGCTGGGATACAGCCGATGCAGGACATGTCGTTGACGATGCTGTACGATTATATGTATTGGGAACTGGGGTTAAATCTTACCCCATACCCTTGGGCCTGGCAGCGGGGAATCAGGTAGGAACAGTGAACTTTCTAGCACGGAAGATCAAGTATTGATTATAGATGTTTACACAAGAGAAACCCGCCATCTTCATCGCTTCGTAAAGAACTTTTCAAGGGAAATAACCGGTAACCCTTCTTTAGGCTGTTGACCTTTGCTATCCCGGAAGTAATTGGCACACCACGCCCACTGGATAAGACCTTGACGGACCAACACAAAAACACAAGATTTGGATGACTGGTTTCTATTGACAAGTGAAGAACCTCGTCAAAGACTGTGTCTGCTCCTTTAGCCGACACCGTCCTGGTGCGTAGTCTTTGACTAGGTGTGTCGGGTGCAAGCAATTCGAACTCGATATACGTAGGAGTGTTGTTTGACAGCCCGTTGATGTCCTGAGTCATGAGAATATCAACTCGAAAACGTATTCGTCGTGGTTCTGGCTGTTCTTTCAGTATGTAACCGGAACTTCCATCAAACATAGCCCGGTTGAGGCTCATGTGAAAGTCATCTGTTTGGTAATTCAGGGCCACCATCTGAGCGCCATGTTTCCAACATTGAAGGGGGTCAAAATTGGACGAGTCAACCCGATTCGCATCTGGGTATACTCGGATCATGTGTTGAGTCCCTGTGAGACCGAGTGACAGTTGATTGTCGGTGCGTTTCTTATACTTTTTCTCAGACACTGAGTAAATGAAGTTCCGGTCTGTGTCGAACTGACTAGGATGAGGAAGTCGTTTGCCTGCTCCGTAGACAGCCAGGCTTTGCAATAAGTCCCCTGGAGACCCTGTTTCCTGGGCTCCATGGTCGCTTAATATTTGAATAGTCGTCGTCACGGGGTCTTCCATTTTCAACCCCTTGCGTACTTGTGAAGAATTTGAGTTGTTGACAGTTTGTTTTGGTTGGTAGAAGCTTGAATCCTGTGTCATTTTCACCTTGAGTAAAATCTTCCCACGCAAGTCGTTGGGAGAAGGTAATTTGTGTGAGAACCCGGCAAGTGGCTCGACTACCAGGCTTGATCCAAACACTTCCAGCATGATACGAGCCATGATGTCCCTCTGAGACGTAGTGCAATGAACTTCTAACGAAAGCCATAGCGGCATGTCTGAAGCGAGAAATGCATATTCCTTGATGGTATTGATCACATCTCGGAAGCCGATGGATTTTGTTAAGCTGTAGCCATGTTTGACGACAGGCTGTCCGTCTCGTCCATCCCAACAATCAACCTCCACAGATCGACATCCTTGGGAAAGAGCTGCCACATAACCTTCAAGTTTAGATCGGGTGGCAACTTGGCGGCCAAGGAGATACGTGTTGTGAGAAGTAGAGATGAAATATTCGTTAATGGGGCGGTTTAGGTCGTGATGGTTAACTTCGTTCCGAATGGCTGAGTTTTCTTTAGATAAAAGGCCTGCGGCCAGCGCATCGAGCGAAATGGGCGTTGTGATCTCAGATTCGGCGTCGAGTTGATTCGAATGGACAAGCGTGCTTGACGAGTCGGTGAAAGATAATGGACTTTTGCATAGCTCGGTCTTCTCTTCTTCTCCTTGTACTCCTTTCAGAAACGCTGAGAAGGTCGCAGGGTTTATCTCATCGGTAAATTTCTGTGGGAAAATCTTAGTTTCTCTACTGAGGAGCATCTCAGCCAGGATTCTCGTCGAGCTGTGTCGCGAACTCGAAGTGCTTTTGAGAAACCCATCGGCATCAATAAATGACAAAGGCCCAAGTACCTGCTTGCTAATGAGACCAGAGTTGGGGAAAGTTCTAAAATGAACTTACTGGTGATGCTCTCTCCATATCCAGATCTGTAGTGACAGCTCCATGACCGTCAAGCATAAGTTTAACAAGGTTGAACGTGGTAGGGATGAGAAAGATACAAGTAAGAACAACCAGATGCCCAAAAAGAATGATGTAGGCCACAAGTATTCTGCCAGAGTGGTCTGCTACTCCAGGTAGAAAACCAATATGAAGAGTGAAGAGGGCCAGCCTCGAAATGGCCAGAATACCCGGCAAAGAAATGAAGGATGAGAAACCAGCCCAATACGTCATGGCTGCCAAATGAACCAAGTCGCATGTTTGAAGGAGGCCAAGTTGTACAGCGTTGTAGGTCTGCAAACCGCCTAACACGGCTCCCCGAAGGAGCATCAAGAAGAATAAAAACAAGGCGTAGAACTTTCGCGTCTGGCTCTGATCTCCGACTAAGCGGCTGGGTCCTTGGATAACGAATGATCCCACATCTGAGTCTTGTTGCCAACTCCACCAGAAGCCTGCCGATAACAAGATGAGGATCAGAATGGCCATGGCTGAGTTTTGGTACCCGAAGAGACGGTCATCCGTGAATTGATAGGTCGCCCAGGCGCTGAGAGGGAGCATGAAGCAACTAAGGAAGAGCCTCACCACAGCCCAATAATGACATTTGAGCTGGGATATGAAGCCACGGACTTCAGAGCCTTTGCCACTTTGGTTAATTCTGTGACTGACGTGCACCAGCACGTAGAGGAGTAGGAACACAATGAACGACAAGACAAACGTGTTCATCCAGCTCTGAGACTTGACAGGGGAGCCGGTCATCTGTGTCAATAGCTCTAGGCCTGGTGCACCGGTAATCGTTCCATTAGATTCGTAAATTCCATCCTTGATACCGGCGCGCGAATATGGGGATTTGGCCTCGACTATTCCTGCAGGCAGCATTAATGTAGACCAGCTACTGAGGCCGACAAGAGGTTGGAAGAAGCCAGGGTATCGGAGGCTCAATGCGCCTGAGAAGAACATGAACTGGATATAGGCGATGATATCAACGACGCAGGCGACCCGACTTTGCCTTGTATCCGAGGACTTGGCAATTTGTCGCCCTGGCCAACATGCTGAGATGAAGGCTAAGACGAAAGTGGCGGTAGGAAGCCATAGACTAGAAAGGCGTATCGGTGCGGGAACAGCAGGCGTCAAAGTCGCTCTCACACACGAAAGTGTCGTGTTGTCTTTCGTCACTAGCTCGAAGGTTGTTCTGAAGGTATCGAGTATTGTGGACCGGTTGAAAGAAGAAGCGATGGTGAATTTCGTTCTCGAACCCACCCATTGTGACGTGTAACAAGATGTGTTGACGATCTGCCCCACGGCATCCTGCACGTCACTACCGAAATCGACGACGGTAAACCGCGGTACGATATCTGAAAAATCGGAGTTACATGAGTTCCGGTCTGATTGACCTGCTATCAGCTGAAAGTGCCAGTCAAAGGTGTTTTTACCGGCCTTGACGGAAGCTCGGAAGCTCTCGGGAATGAGCGGTGAGTAGCTGGTGCCATCGTAGCAGTCTTGGAATTGCACGTATGCAGCTTGACATGTGGCGGTGGCGGTGGCTGTCAAGACCATAAAAAATCTAGCTCCTGACAGCTTCATGGCTGTATCATCTCATCAGCCCATGGCGAATTGATTTGAAGAATCAAGTTGATCAATGGTGGATCTGTGTTCCTGACTTTTCTCCTGATGACACTAATGACTAAGCTGGTAAACTACTATTAATAGGTCGTTGCCAAGACCATCTATTTTAGGGCGTTCCTATACGAGCTCGTCTAGGTCCGTAAGGTTACAAGGAATCATGAAAGAACTGATTTTTGGGCTGGGATGTTAAGTCTAATGTGATGATATTCAGCACCCATCATAATTCTACAATTTCGTTGTCTCCAGCAAGTAATAAGGAGGCATGCTACTTATTACGAGCTCTTGTTTGTTGGCGAACCAACACCCTCATGTTACGTATACTTAGACCCTTTTACTCTCGGGGTCCTTGATAAGCTGATGGAACACAACTTCTTTTTGAGTCGAGAGGGCTCGATTCTCCCTCCGATTGCAGCAAGATCGTAGGAGTACCTCCCAAACCCGAGCAGTGTAAGCCAATAGTCCTGCTGTTCGGCAACTGAACGACCTGCTGCGATCTCCATTGTCTTGACGGTGAGATACGAAGTCTGTGTTCATGTAGTAAATGCCCGAAACATTTAATGGCACAGGTTCTCGTTATGAGCGGGATTTTGCGGCTTAACCAACTTTCGACCGGTGCGGAAGCAGAATGTGCCAATGATCACTAGCGAGTTGGGGAAATGTTGAGTTGTCGCTGCTTAGCCCCGCCTTTCTTCACCCATCATATACAATAGATTTGTATAGATATGAAGAGGCAAAGCCTGGCATGTTTCGAATGCGAACGTATGTGGCCAAGGACCGAGAGTCCATGCCTTTCACGGGGCGTGGATGTAGACGGCTAATATTCCTCGAGAGAAAGGCCACCAATCACAAAAGTGTGTTCGTCTTGCAGTTCTTTACGTGAACTATGTTTCTCCCATGGGAGCTCCCGTACAGTCTCGTGGGCGAGATAGATTTTCCCATGGATGACCCTCACAAAGTTCCCTGATATGGACTTGAAGTGCGTCTTAAAACGTCGAACGAGGTCGTATTCCAGACCAGAAAGCGGCTTTTCATCAGGACGCAAAACCCCTTGGCTAGTTTCCGATGGGTTGTGATCCGGGCTGCAGCCAAGGGGATGCCCATCCCCGATACCGTGAGTGGTATCGCAATCGCAAGTATGATACTTAGCAATTTTCACACCCTTAACTTGTTGAGTGTGTGGTTAATGTCTCAGAATAAACCACGTCGATATCTCGGTTCTTGAGAATTGGATCGAGCTCGCGACTCAAAGCATTAGTTTCTGCCTTTGAACCTGACAGCTGAATGATCAAAGTGACCCAAAGAAATGGTCTGTCTACGTGCCAGATTAGCTTGTCTCTATCATTTCCAGAAAGTGGTTGGTAGCCCGCCTTTGATCCAATTCGGCATTGCATCGTCGATAACTCGAGCTTTGTAGGCGCTTATGTACTCCATCCGATCCTCTCCTCTCAGCCTGATCATAGCAGCTAACTCTATGATACCATTTAGTGTGTCAAACACGGGCCTATCGACCCCGTTTTGATGAAGTCGTCTGGCCGAATGAGCACAAGCACCTTCAGCAAGCTTCAGCTCTTGCCTCTCTGATTTCTTAACCCTACCCTTAACCTTGAGTTGTCAGTCTTGTAAGGACAAATCAGGACGTTGGCGGAAGCTCCATGCGACATTACTGTAGCTCAATATTTGATCCCATGGTGCCGAAATCGTCAGGTGCCGGGGCCTCGTTGTTCTATCTTGCACGGCCTCTGTCTTGAATTCGAAAAATTATACATCCAGTGCTGAAGTGTGGCCAACCAGCCGTATGTATCTATGGGTGGTTTCCAGGTAGGTGCTTACCTTCACCACGCTGATACTGGGCGTTTCCCAACAGTGGCATGGCATCAGCCGAGAAAAGTAGGTACTGTTACCGGTTCCGGCACTGTGTGAGCATATGGTTGATTTGCTTGAGACTGTGAAAAAAAAATTCGTGTCCTTTGCAAAGGTTGGAGGCAGGGCCGTATATCTTATAAAGGCCGAAAGCACACTTGAGTAGTTCCCAGTTCCGTAGTTGATGAGAGACTGAGCTTTGATACTTCTTAGTGAACGCCAGAGTTCATTTTAAACGATAGTTTGTTGATTTGTTTGCTGATTAGGAGAAATCCAAACAATGTGGTCTTGTTCCGTCTCCCGACTACCTGTAGTGATGCTCTGCTTAGGTTCGCTATCAATATAGTAGGGAACTCTCCAACGTGGTTTTCTCCGTCACTACTATAAAGCTATGGAACGGATAGATTAAGACGACTACATATCGCTCCGTGTCTATCACCAGCTCGAAATTCCCGCATTCACGGACGCGCTTTTGGCCCCCAAGCAAGATCAGGCTGAGAGCACCACCCTAGCCACCATGGTGCATGGTTACAACACCCCAGTTTGGTCAAAGAGGGGTAATGTGTTGTCATCTTACTTGCATGCAAAGCGTTTAGCTCGCTGCAAGAGCGAGCCAGGGCCCTGTTCAGACGTGCAAGACGATCGTAGTATTTGACCCGTCCTGTCTGTAAGTTGTCAATCAGCTTCCTTTTGGCAATCAGCGCGCGTAGACCACCCTTACCACCCCAGCCACCCGATAAACTGTCATGCTCTTACTACCCCTCCCGACCGATTGCTTGCGCTGTGATCTCCGTAGCGTCATTGTATCCTCACTCATAGCCGGAAACCGAATTTCCCCAATACACTGCAGTCTGCACAAAGAAAACCAGTAGGCTAAACTGTTTAAGGGATTCATTTCTACTATAGTCATTGAGCTTTGATCGACGGCATGCCCCGAATCGCAAAGAAAGGTAAGAGACGGGTGGATAATCCGCAATCCATTAAATCGCAGAGGCCTGAAGCCCCGCCCAAAGCCTCAAATCCTTCACTCCCATATCTATCCACGGCTGGTTACGCTGAGGGCGATGCAAGTGATGTTTGGGAGGAAACCGATGACGACGAACAACAAGAAGAAGGGCCTTCGAATACAGGCTTTCCAGCTGCGCACGCACAGTACAATCAAACATTTCAACCAAAGGGTGTTAATGACATTTCGACAAACCCCAATGAATTGTCATCTACTACCCGCCATCTAAAACATGGCAATATTTCCGGCCGGCCTTCAGGACAAAACGGTACACCAGCAGAACGACCCAAGAAGCCTCCCAAGCCATCAAGGCTTTCGAAGGGCTACAGGCATGGCAATGCGTCAATCCAGGAACAGGTCACGACTCTGGGTCCTCCCGCGTCTCATTCACATCATCCCGCCTTTGACTTTCAGCACTCATCCATTACTAATATGCCAGGCATGATGGACCCTTCCCTCACCAGCATACCAAACGATCTGAGGTATACGTACCAACCAGCTCCTCGAAGTGGCTACTCTGGTGCTTACGGTTATTACGGCGAGCCAAGAGGCAGATACGGCATAACGCCTTATAGACCGCAGTCGGGCGGGTATCATGGTGCTATGCAGCCTGATTCATCATACATGTCAGGTTATATGGGTCAAATGACGACAGCGCCGCCTCCACCTCCAACTGAGGCTCCTGCCAAACCTGCTACACCTGCTCCTCCGAAAGAAGACCCAGAAAAGATTCGACTGAAAGCCGAGATTGCTGCTCTCAAAACCATGGTGGAGAAGGCGAAAGCTACTGACAGAGAGAAAGAAACACAAGAGAGAGCCCATAATGAAATTGAAGAGAACGCGCGCCAATGGGCAGAAGAGGAGACAAAGAAAAAAATGGCCCGTCAAATAGCGGAGGAAGAAAAAGCGAGGATCAGAGCCGAGATCAAGGCCGAAATGGCTAGAGAGGAAGCGTATAGGCGCGAGAGAGAAAGGGAATCGAAGGAGAGAGTCCACAGAGAGGCTGAAGAAACTGCACTGAAACGGGAAAAGGAGGTTATTATTACCCGCCGAAAAGCTGAGGAGGAACGTGCGAAAATGAGAGCCGAGATGATGGCGGATATGGAGAGGGACGAAAGGCGTAGGCGTGAAGACCAATTATGGATGAGACAAAAGGAGGCAGAAATCAGGGCAAAACTGGAAGCAGAAAGGAGAGAGAAGGAAGAGGAGGAAGCGTCAAAGGCCAGATTCAGGAACGATTGCGAAAGACTCGCGAAACTCAAGATGTTGAAAAGCATTGACGTGTTCATGGACACCCTCAAAGAAAGACTCTTTAACGTCGAGTTGCCCGACCTGCAACAAAGAATTCCCCCCGGGCAGGAGAACGGCATACGAGTCGAGCGACACCAACCAAGACATCGGAGAAGAAACCAACGAGATACATCACCCACTGATCAACCACGATTAGAAAGGTCACCATCCCGTTCATCTCGCCATTCTTTTGTTTCCGCTGAGGCTTTCGAACACAAGCATCTCCCAGAAAGAAGCACCTGCTCCGGCGATGGCTTACGGCATCACCGAGATATATATCACGAGCGTGAACCGCAAATATCCGAGGAGCTCGTCCAGAGGGTAGCGCATGCAGTTGCCAAAATCCTTCAAAAGACCAATAACGAGGAGATAGTATACACCGAGCATATACGGCCAAGGAAAGAGCGTCAACCACCGTTCTCCCAGACGGAACCACGGACTCGTGATGTGGAGATCAGCAGTCCAACCCTAGAAAATGAGGAAGTGCTTCGGGTCGCACAGAAGGAAGATCATAGGACGATATTTGTAGACGCCGACTAACTTTGCCTCTGAGGAAAGTTGTGAGCCTTCATCTTGAGCTGTTTCGACCGGAAGTCTTCCACTATATGAAACTGGGTGATCGATATTTTTGACAACTCTGTGGATGGGTTTCGCTTGGCTGTGGATGGATGTGTTGCCTTTTTGCCCATACTTTTGTTTACTTCTATGGCTTTCCAATATTTGCTACATTGCTAATAGAGTAGCTTTTCTTTCATGTTCTCGGAAGATATAGTTTCTCCATCGCATAAATATAAAAGTTTTACATATTGAGAAGAGTTTTGTGAGCTTTTACTTATTTAACTTGAACCTACCTCGAAACAGAATGTCTCAGATCATCATGAGACGAGGCGAAAGTTACGGATGAACATTATCATTATGCTTCCTGAAATGCTGACAGCGAGTACCAAAGAATCTCCAGTGGCTCTGCGTATGGCTCTGAGTTGTCATCCACCAAATCTCCGGTGTCTGGCCCACGATACCTCGCGTACTTTAAGACGTTGTTGTGCTGAAACGGATGAATTGAGGTGGTAGGGCACAAAAATTTATATTACAAAGACTGTTCGTTCCTCATCTTGAAACTTGTATATATTTTTGTTGGTAACTATAAATCTACCTCACTGGACTCGATTTTGTTCCGCCAAAGTTGATATTGGCTGACCATTCTCCGATGTTCTGTCTCCAGAACTTTCGGATCTAGGTCTTCAAATGCCATGCTCCAGATAGCTTGAGCCTCGCCCTTCGTTGTTTTCCGAGCTGAGTCAATACCTTGATGAATTAGTACATGGACTTGTCGAATAATCTGTCAAGATCTTACCAATGTGTTGCGCTTGGACAGGATATAAGGCATATCTGTCTAAGCTGTTGCTCGACGCAAAGTCATTGAGCATCAAGTCTACCTGTCCCCTCCTCTTTTCCCGAAGGTGAGATATCAATGACGGTACTTGGGATCGGGGGAACACCATGGCCTGCAAGCAACATCCGAATGGCTCATTAAAGACGCCAGATAATAGGGGAAACAAAGATGCCTTGCCGGACTAATACAACAGTACCACCAGTCCCGGTACCAGGATAAATATAACCACGAAAAGTAACTCGAGATCAAGATATCTGCGCGAACCTCGCCATCATTAACGTGCGAATAATACAGGCGCCGCGATTCCTAGGCTAATGCCGAAGATAATCCAGAATTCGTTATTGCCGCCGATTTCGTGGCTTGCCCAGCCAATTGATCTTTCCTAGTTAAATAGACGCATGAACAACCATTGATGGTAATCCTGGTCAGAACCGGAGATTTCCCTTAATCCCCGCAGAGTCTTGATGAGCCATCCATGTGCCAGGATGATATCGTCCTCGAACATGCCGACATAGGATGCGCCGCTGTCATAACATCGTTGAAGTGCATAGGTATAGTCAAACACGCCTTTCTCGTAATACTGCCCTGTCTTCTCGAAGTGACTCAAATGTGCCATGTGCGTCGCGTTAACATCGTAGGTAAAGACGTCGTCAACTGCTTGGCGAAGCCATTGCTGATTCCAGTTGGGATGACGTGTTGGGTCAGTTTGCGCGATAAGAACGGAGATGTGGAGATCTGCTCGCTCCTGTTTCGTGAGGCCGTGTAATAAACTGCCGATCGTCATCTGTCCAGGATGAGGAGTTTAGTAGGTAGCAGGTGTTTCTAGTGAAGAATCCTTACTGGAAGATATTGTGTCTGCCGTCTTACGGAGCTGAACCCTATGCAGAGGCTTTTGTTGCTTTTTCGTACATTGTATGGGGGATGAGGATGATGTTGTTCGTTGAATGATCCTATTGTTTGGAGGGCTTCGGACTTGCGATGTGCCGAGTAATGGGTCTCGTATGCTCGCTGCTCATCAAAGAAAATGCTTCCGGGATCACGGTAAAATTTCACCTTTCCGAACCCGATCAAGCATAACAGTAAAGCAATGCATGCCGTGGCCTTGACGAGCAGGCTTTTCATGATGGAAAGTTGCCTGTTTGTCTAGAGTTTGTGCCAAAGTGTGGGCGGAAGGATACGAACTAATACCACAAGGTCAACCAACACTCCTTCCGAAACTCACCGGAGCGCCTGCTTTACAATACAACCAATTATGAAGTTGATGTTGCAGTGCCTCCTCAAAGACCCACGCCAAATGCCAGTGTCCGCGTCCGTGTCCGTGTCCCAATTCTTGAGCCATGCTACATAACCGAGTGAAGGATGTGTTGGTCGGACGATCCGCTCCACTCCTCAATTCTCGCACATCGGTCCGTCGGACAAAAATCACTTGGAGGCTGAACAAAAGTGCTTAATACTCTTGAAATATCTACTTGTGAAGCAGTGATGCACATCGTCAGATTCCCACTTACAGAATCAAACGCGTATTATTATAGAGTCAAGGCCGCAAGGGCTCACACTATGCATTAGCTGCAATTATAGATAAAATAAGACTATGCTTATTAGCCTTATTTTTAAGCGCATCTGAACTCTGCTCTAAACGGCGCTTGGAAATATATACGCGCAGGCCACCAAGACTTGCGTCATGTCACCTGCAGGGCCAGGGGGGGGCTTGAGATGAACTTGAAACGATACACCGGGTTAGTCTATGTAATCGTTCATTGCATTGATTGTTAGGTAATGGGCATCCTTAAAGGTGGATAATGTCAGTGACGGATCTGCAGACGAATAGGCGATCCCTATTTGTTTTCTAGGGCTGAATCGGTTGCCCGGAGTTGATTAAGAGGAGCCTGACGCGCGTTTTTGCGACGTCAAAATCTCATCGCTTTATTGCGTCGAGTCGTATGTAAGAAAGTGTGAGGAGGCATGGACCAGACAACGATTGAGCTTCAGACTAAGTGACGAATGAGTGGATTAGCATAGAAGCAAGAAGAGTACTGGTAAACAGACACGGTGAGAAGGTGTGCAGAAAAGGAAGTGTGAGGCCAACGAGTCTATTACTTGTTATACGGCGTTTCACGTAGGTTGTAAGGCATACATCCAAGATCCCTGTAACTCTTCAACTCCCAGCACCCAACAGTTGGCCTAAACACTCTTCTCACCTCGGTCAGTCGTGAACCGCTGATCGCATCCGCCAATCGCTTTGAAAGTTTCAAGGTTTGACATTTTTGTTCCATCTCGTGCCTCTTCCACCCGTACCTCACTCGGCAGGCCACATAGCTTCACGATGTACGATTTATCCAACCAAACAAGGATTTTGTTTTGAACGCCTTGATTAAAAAACTTCCATCCAAGCTCGGTGTTAAATCACTCTGCTCTCATTCAAAAGCCTCAGCCGATGCATCTGACTTAGCGGCGCATCAGGGTTCACCACCACCTACCTATACACCTACGAAAGGTTCAAGGTGGGCTCAAGTATGCCCGGAATCTTATACATTAAATACATAGACTATTATAGCTTTTTAATAGTATGCTTATATTATCATAGTGCAATGCTGGTAATAATAAGACAACAACAACCAAAGGAAGCCCATGGCGAAATACATCCCTAAAACCCTGTGATGATGGCTATAAAAATAATGGAGGTTCTTGTGCGAGAACTGTATTAGCTAATATGTCTACGTCAGCATGACCTCAGGCTTACAGGGGCCCAGTCGTGCCTTACGGAATATAGATAATCCCAGTTGTTTTCTGGACCTTGCTTGAATTTATAGTGCAAAGATAAGGTAAGATAGCGGATAATCACATGGCATGCATGAAGCCTGCTAGCAAGTACTTGTGTAGCCATTGAGCTCCGCAGTCTAAACAAGTATAGTTCATCGCCGGTAGCGGACAGCTGCGGCCCGCGAAACTTTTCACACCGGGTGGGTTGAAAAGAATGCTGGCCAATAAGACTCGATACATCCTGCGACAAGTGGGGCGCGTGGTCAGGACATTTTGTCCAGAAACTCTCGGATACTTGTGCGGTTAATGGTGATTGAAATCGAATAGGTTACACGAAAATAGCCTACATCTTTCACATATACCTAAAGAAATATCTACACACTTACTACATGTCTGGTTTATCCCTTCTAATTCTTTTATACCTGAGTGGTCGCTGTATAATACTATTTAAAAACATATCTTTTTTCTCCTCTTAACGTAACTACCTACCCTAGATGTTATTGCATATCGCGCTAAGCCAAAACGCGAATCCGTAACACTGACACAAACTCACAGCCTCACTCAGTCTAAACCACTATTTTTAATAAAACGCGTTCTATCCTTTGTATGGCGAAGTATCCCACTACCCCACTAAGGTGAGCTCTTATTGGGGGTTCTTATCAGTTTCACCGGAGAGCTTACGCCTTTGGGGGAATTCCAAATGATTAGAAAGACGTGACCGAGCTGAATGCATGCTTATGCAGCTTAGTGATCTTTACTTTATGCTAAATTGTCGATGGTGGCATCGCGTGCGGGGGGATTATCGATGCTTCCCGAGTAAGACGAACACAATGGTCAGCGAGCGACCCTGTTGAGCAAGCCACTGATGTAGCCAGCTGCTTAGTGATAAAAGGTGGCTAAGATCCCGTATAAAATTCTCGCAGTTTTCGCATAGAATTCTGGTTACTCCTACAGCACCAGAGCAAAATCTTTCGAAATGGCAGCTTATCTTGACCCCGAGAACCGCGCGTTTGTGGACGCGCTAGAAGGCGGCGAACCCCTGTACACTAAGACCTACAAGGAAGCCCGCGACATCCTGGAAGGCATCCAAAACTACAAGACTGCTTCCGACATCAAGACTGAAGAGGTTCAGGTTTCAGTTAAAGGCGAGAATGTTACTGCCGTTATCTTTCGTCCTGCCAAGGCTCAAGGGGCTCTGAATCTGATCTTCTACACTCATGGTGGTGGCTGGATTCTCGGAAGGTGAGTGCACTTCTTTGATGTGCCATACTCTTGGCCCATACTGACATTCGTAGTCCGACCACACATGGACCTTTGATGGAGGATCTCGCACGCCAGACCGGTGCTGCAGTTGTTTTCCCCTATTATACACCCGCTCCCGAGGCACAGTACCCTACTCAGTTCGAGCAGGCTTATGGTGTACTAGAGCATTTTGTCAATAATGGGGCCAAGTATGACCTCAAAGTCGACCAATTCGGTCTCGCTGGTGACAGTGTCGGTGGTAAGTTCATTCGTTTCGTCTAATTGACTAGCCTAATTTATCATCAGGGCATATGGCCATTGCCTTGACACAACTTTCCCAGAGCCGAAACCTACCGTCCAAGATCGGCCAAATTGTTCTTTTTTACCCAGTCACGGATACCTACAGTAAATCTGAGACCTACAAAACCTTCCAAAACGGACCGTATCTCGCTGAAAAGACCATGGACTGGATGATTGATGCATTCCTGCCGAACGAGGAAGATAGAAAGCTCCCATTGACTTCTCCCCTGGCTTCTGCTCCTGACGAGGTGCTGGCCAAGTTTCCGCCTACTACCATCTTCCTTTCTGGCGCGGATCCTCTGATTGGCGAAGGTGAAGCTTTTGGTCATCGCCTCCAGAAGCTGGGCGTTGATGCAGCTATCTTCCATGCGGATGGCCAGATCCATGATTTTGTGCTACTTGGGCCTATTCGTGGATCCCCTACGGCTCGAGCTGTGGTTGAACTTGCATCTTCCAAGTTGCTCAAAGCTTTTTCGAATAGCTAAGCGCTTGTTAGCGATGGGCGGGACAGGTATCAATGATGTGGGCCATGGCGATGAAGTAGTAATAGGTACGATATATAGTTTTTTATATAACAACCACATAATCAATGATAACCCAGAGCTTTGACCAGACAAAATCCCCCGAACAACCTCCCTACTATCATCACGCTGCTGTAACCTTGGAATGAGCGATCTTCTCGACATGGGTGCTGTCCTCATCATTCATGCCCTCCGTCTGGCCTTTCTCTTCCGGCCCATCCAACTTTGCCTCATCTCCAAAGGCTTCTTGGATCCTCTCTAGTGTATAACCCTTGGTCTCAGGGTAGAGCCACCAGAAGACAAGAATCTCAACCAACAGCCAAGCAACATATACCAGATAGTACTTCCATCCCAGAGAGTCCATACCGACTGGATTGACAAATTGGTTGAAGAAGGAAGCGGCTTTCGTAGAGAAGACCAGAATGCTGAGTCCCATAGCTCGAAGTCTGAATGGCAAGATCTCGGTGGGATACAAGAATAGCAGCGGGTTGAGACAGATGTTGAACGACGTGTAGTAAATGAAGATGAATGCGAGGGCAGATTTGCTGGCTGCTTTCGATCCCGTCTCGTTGTAAATAGCGATGCTGATTGTAAGAGCGGAGAATGTTAGGAACATTGCTATGCCACCACCGACGAACATCTGACGACGACCTATTTTGGTAGATAAGACAGCGGCGAAGAGCGCAGTTGCGTAGCTGACAGTACTGATAGTTCCGTTCAACATGGTCTGCTCGCGCTGAGTTGCAATACCAATGCTCGACAGAATTTTAGTGAGATAGTAGGATACCAGGCCATTGCCTGACCACTGGCCGAAGACAGCCAGACTAACCAAGATAGCCAATCGCTTTCGGTTTGCAGGTGTGGCCAGGAAAAGCTTCAGGCCCTGATCCTCGATAGCTCGCTCAGCCTTAAGGGTTTCGTTCATTTCCCAAAACTCAGCCTGAACTAGCGGATCATTCCAATCGCCGTTGCCGTGATTTCTGACCAGAACCTTGTATGCTTCATCGCCTCGATCCTTATAAGCTAACCATCTAGGAGATTCGTCTAGAAACCAGACAAAGAAAACCTGGATGCATGCTGGGCCAGCTTGAAGAAGGGTCGGAAGACGCCATGCCCAAGCACTAGGGATGCGATAACTTCCAAAGGCCACCCAGCCTGCCAAAAGAGCACCCAGATAGAAGCTCGTATTGTATAAAGAGCCAAAGAAGACTCGATGTCGAGGGTGGGCGAGTTCGGAGATGAGGACCGGGGCCGCGGCGAGAGCAAGAGTGATTCCGAATCCGACAATGATTCGTCCGCCGATGAAGGTGCCGATATTCTTACTGGCGCATTGAACGATGACTCCGATAATCATGATGAAACTCCCGATAATGATAGAGAGACGGCGGCCGAAACGATCCGAGATGAAGGCAGAGAAGGGCGTCGAGATGATGGCTCCTAGAGGATAAGATGCGCTGGTGAAGCCCAACAGAGCTCCCTTGGGCGTGCCGAACTGGTTGTTCCATGCTGCAACGCCTTGAAGAGAAGTTAGAACACTTCCATCGTAGCCATTGGTCGCGCAAACGACGAGGCATGCCGGTGCGAGGATGGCATAGAGATGGATAAGCGACGGGGTGAGGGCGAAGGGAGAACTCTTGTCTTGAGCAAGGATCTCAGCCACGGTATGAGCCGGGCGACTGATAGGAGTGCTGCTGCTCATGGCGATTTAACACCCAAGAGATAGATTTAAAACAGTCTTTGTAAAGAAGATCAAGCCTTGGTTTGTTGGTATCGAGCAATGGTCCCGAGAAACTGGTAATGCTGGCGATCGGCAAAGTCTTTATAGTCGTTAACGCCGCTCAAGCACCACCCATCTGGCGAGATGCTGCCATTGTCACTTCAGAAACATATGAACTGACTTTACATGTCTAAAACAGTCTGGTCCCGGCTTTCAGGTGCCTCGTGCTCATCCCCAGATTGATCGGAGGGGGCCTGGGGCCCCGGAAAACTGACTCGATGCTAACCCCATGTTCTCAAACAGGCTAGCACATGAGGCAAAACAGGACCTGGGCGCGGAGAGACGGACTGACTCCGCTGGTCAATCTGGTCACAGGCCATAGGAGATTGGTTAGTCCCCAGTGCGGAGTCTGCGTCCGTGTCTCCCCGCCCCAAGAATGGGTCGATTCGGATTCAAACAAGCACTCGTGGGTATTTGCTTCGCGCAAGTCTCTCAAGTAACCGTTTAAGCTTAGAACTCAATTGATCATGTCGGTAAACGAGCCGGATCTGCAAACATCACCTTGATCAGCCACTTCCACGAGGAAAGGCGGGGATAGTTCATGAACTCCGGACCTATGACCCTCTTGCACCAGCACCTAGAAGAATTGACCACTGTGGCTGGCACTATTGGAACTACTAGGACTGGATCATGTGTTCGTGCTTTGTTATTGAAAATTTGTTGGCGAGATCTTCTAGCAATCCGCACCCCAATGATGGCATCGTCATACAAACACAAGTCTGTCCGAAATGATTCGGTATGATACATCTATTACTATTTTGCATCGCACTATCTAGAGACTACTTACCCGAAACAACATCACTGTATCTCTTTCGCAAAGGGACTGCGGGCCCTGATTCTCCGACCGTAAAAGTACAACAGCCACGGAATGGCCGTCAATAGTAGCCCTAGTCCGCCTAACAACCCTCCCGTACCCTTTAGAGTAAGACTATTTATCATCCTTGCCGTGATTAATGGGAATACTCCTCCTAAAAGGTTTCGGCATAAACTCTGGGCCGCCAACGCAGATGATGCGTACTGGTGGTATGTGTCCGCAAGATAGTTGAAGACAGCAAGATAGATGCTGAAGATGCCCATCGTGCAGGAGCCGATCGCTAGTGATGGCGAAACCCATGAGACATTGGACTTGGCGCTGAGGAAGAACCAGAATAAGCCGATTGGTAGAAGGATAGACTGAATGCATGGTGAGAGCAGTCGTTGTTCAGGTGTGATTGCAGGGGTCTTGTGAGGCAACACCCATCGCATAATAGGTTCTTGTGCGACAGCCAATACAATGCTGAGGACTGACCCAACAACAACTGCTGTGTAGACAGCTCCGACCTGAGTATTTTCGAAACCGTATACGCCCCGGAAGACGATGCCAATGCTGCTGAACTGCATGTACAGAATCGCCCAGGCAAAGGAGACCCATACAGAGAACCAGAAGACTACAGACTCTGTCACAAGAAGTCGTAGCGGAAACGCAAAGCTCCGCCATATGATTCCGATCTCGAGATGTAGGCGCTCTTCAGTCCAAGGAGCAAAGTGAACTGCCATCCCAGCCGAAGTCTCGAAGCGCATCAAGTTCAACATGTGGCATTTTCGTCTTAGCAACACGTTGCTTCGGGTTTCGCCAAAGAGGAAGAACAGGATGGCGGTAGTGGTTCCAATGGCGATGAGCTGTAGGTAGAAAATCCATCGCCAACCCAGACGATCCACAACGCTTCCACTGATCAATGGACCCAAACCAGTACCAACCATGATGGAGAGTGAGTATAACGCCATTGGAGTGTTGCGATCCTCCTTGCGATACAGATCGCCCACAACACCTCCGGTAAGTGTCGCAAACACAGCCGCGCCGTTGCCCGTGATGAGACGAGAAACCATCATGCCAGCATAATTGTTCGTGACAGCACATCCCAAAGTACCCAGAAAGAAGACAATTCCAGAACCAACAAACACCCAGTACCGACCGTGTATCTCACTGACAGGCGCAAGAACCATGGGCGCGAAAGCAAACCCAGCCACGAACAGGGTGATACCAGCGTTGAACTGCGTATCGCTGACGTGCCATTTGTTCCGTAAGGGCTCTGAGGCTAGAGCATAGGCACCAGCGGAGTATGCAGCAAGAGTTGATGCCATAAACGCTCCCGAAAGGAGGATGACCTTCTTTCTATGCGACCAGCTGAATGGCGATAGAAACCTCTCGGTCGCATCGTGCGAAGGGACTACCGTTGGTGAAGCATCGATGTGTATCGAACGAAGGAAGTCGGAAAGAGAAAATCTTGGTTCAAGGGACTCGGGGCCAAGTCGTGCTGAAACATGGCTTTGGGTATCGTCGGAAGAATCTTGAATGAGGGCATTGGGGTGAGATTGCGGTGCTAGGTTCTCTTCTGGGACTTTCTCATCGCGCCCGAGAGAATGGCCAGCCTGACGGTTTGTGATTGACATCGTAGAGATGGCCATCAGTCGCAGAGTTGGCCAAAGGATGATCCTTCGACAGACGGTTCTCGATACCAGCTACATATGCATCAAAAATTAATGTTGAATTCGGAACTGGTTCGGCAATGAATCTTTTCTCCTCATGACTTCATGACCAATAGCGGCTCTAGGTTCCAAATCCTGAGCATTGGAATAACCGAACGTGTTGGTCTTGGCATTGGATGTGGGCGGGGAGAGGCGGACCAACTCCGACGACGCCAACAAGACGCTCAGTCACCACTCAAACGGCAGACAGTCCGTCTCACCCCGTGTCGGGCGACAGCTCAAAACAATAGCTCATGAACAATGGCATTTCCACCTGTGTCGGACAAAAATCGGCCGATATTTCGTGTCATATAAACCGAGAGCATTCCGCAAATCAAGGAGAAAGATTCCCCGCAAAGTGCTTCTCCGCATTGCTTTTTCTAGTGCTTTTAGTCCCTCTTCTTGAACCCTTGCCACAATGACACTTGTAAAAGTGCAGCAGCCTACAGTGGCTTCAGCCCCCCTGGCCAACGGCCATACTGAGAACGAGGCCAAAACATGGGCACAGCAAAAGTTGTCACAAATGACATTGGAAGAAAAGGTTCTTTTGCTCACCGGTGAAGATCTTTGGAGGACGAACCCAATTCCCCGTCTTGGAGTTTCTCGGATAAAGACATCCGATGGCCCAACAGGTGTTCGTGGTGGTATCTTTACAGATGGAGTCAGCGCGGCATCTCCACCATCTGGGTAAGTACATACTCATTTCGTGGCTAAAATACTGCAGTTGAAGCTGATAAAAATTTGCTACAGTGTGTCGCTAGCAGCCACTTGGGATCTCTCCGTCATCAAGGATGTCTGCAAGGTTCTGATTGCCGAGGCCAAGAGCAAAGAGGTCGATGTCCTCCTTGGACCAACAGGCAAGTCATGTTTCCAAGCACTACTCTACTATTCCATTCTGACTCTAGGGCAGTCTGTATCCCCAGAACACCTCTGGGTGGCCGCAACTTCGAAGCCTACAGTGAAGACCCTTTTCTGACTGGCAAAATTGCCGGAGAATTCATCAAGGAGCTTCAAGATGCCGGCATTGGCGCTTGTATCAAGCATCTGGCTGCCAATGACCAAGAAACACGCCGCTTTTTCATCGACGAAAAGATTCCCGACCGAGCTCTTCGCGAAATCGCCCTCCAGCCGTTCCAAATTGCTATTCGTGATAGCAACCCTTGGACGGTAATGACAGCTTACAACAAGATCAACGGCACCTTCTGCTCTGCACACGAATTTTTGATCCAAGATGTGCTTCGCAAAGAATGGGGTTGGGATGGTCTTGTTATGAGTGATTGGTTCGGCACCAACAGTGTGGTTCCCTCTGTTAAGGCAGGGTACGTTTACCTTGCACTTCCGTGTGGTTTCTCTGATTACTGACATCATATAGACTTGACCTTGAAATGCCAGGTCCGGTAAGGAGAAGAGGCAAGCATCTGATTGATGCTTATCAGAAGGGTCTCGTCGATCTATCCTTCATTGACGCCTCCGCCTCAAGAGTTCTCGAACTGCTCCACAAGACCGGCAAAAGTGACATTCCAGACTGGAAGGAGGGCAAAGAAAAGGCGGATGATCTTCCTGAACATCGGGCCATTCTACGTCGGGCGGGTGCTGAAGGTATGCTGACCATTAAGCTCTATTCGAATAACAGGACTAACCTCATTTGATAGGCATCGTCTTGCTCAAGAACTCGGCCAACATCCTTCCTCTTTCCAATCTCAATGGCAAGAAGATCGCCGTACTCGGCCCCAACGCTACTCGATCTGTTGCATCAGGCGGCGGTAGCTCCAACCTCGCACCACACTATCGCACGACTCCCTTCCAGTCAATCAAGTCTGAAGTCTCTGCCAAGTTTCCCACAGCCAATGTTCAAGCCCATGCGGGCATCCTCACCCATCGATACATTCCACTTGTGGACCCTGCCGTTATGAGAAATCCCGAAACAGGCAAACCCGGTTTCTTGTTGTCCCTATATAGAAACATGAGCCACAGTGGTGAACCCTTCATGGTCGAGAACCGTCCCAGCTCCAACTTGGTCTGCTACGATGGACTGCCGCCCGAGCTTACAACTGGTGAGAGATACTCCTACAGGGGAAGATCTATCATTACGCCAAAGACTACCGGCTTGCATGAATTCTCGCTGTCCTCATGTGGTCCAGGAAAACTTATCCTTGATCGCAAGGTCATCATTGACATTGCGCGACACTGGTGGTCTCCCAAATCGGCTCTCTTCATGAGCTATGGCTCGCCCGAGCAGCGTGTCCAAGTACATATGGAAGCTGGACGGGAGTATGAGCTTCTTCTTGAGTCTATCAGCCGAGAACCCAAGCCTTATGACCTTGACTATATGGCCGAGCTCGAACGCGAAGAAGTCCAAGATGGAGGCCGCATCGGCTTTATGGAGAACCCTGGCGATCTCGACAAAATTTTCCAAGAGAGTGTTGACTTGGCTCGAGATAGCGACGTTGCTATCGTTGTGGTGGGCAAGGATCACGAATGGGAGACAGAAACAAGTGACATGGTCTCGATGGATCTGCCAGGACGATCGAATGAGTTCATCAGCGCCGTTGCCAAGGCCAACCCCAACATCATTGTGGTGAACCAGACTGGTAGCCCAATTACTATGCCTTGGAAAGACGAGGTTTCCGCCATCGTTCAGGCATGGTATCAGGGACAAGAACAAGGCAACTGTCTAGCAGATGTCCTTTTGGGAACCATCAACCCATGCGGAAAGTTGCCCATCACTTTCCCCAAGAGAATTGAGGACACGCCCCCGTACGACAACTACCCCGGCGAGAATGATGTTGTCTATTACGGTGAAGGTATCTATGCCGGCTACCGCTTCTATGATCATCGTAAAATCGACCCTCTCTTCCCTTTCGGTGCTGGGTTGTCTTACACCACGTTCGAGTACAGCAACATCCAACTTAGCGCCAATGAGTTCTCTGTAGACAAACAGCTCGAGGTGCAAGTGGACGTCACCAACACTGGATCCCGAGACGGTAAAGAAATTGTGCAGTTTTACGTCGGCCAAGTCGAGCCAAGACTGCACCGACCAGAGCGGGAACTCAAGGGCTGGGACAAGGTTTATGTTCCTGTGGGTAAGACTGTTGCTGCGCGAATGAAGATCGACAAGGTCAGCTTGTCATATTGGGATGACAGCGTCAACAAATGGGTGATCGAGCAGGATGCCGAATTTTCCGTCACGGCAGCCAAGGATTCAAGAGATGAAGGTGTCACAGCGACGTTCAAGTCTCCCAAGGAATACCAGTGGATCAACTAAAACATCTACGTCCGTAGTCAAACAAAACATCTTTAAATCCTCGTTCAATAGCATATGGAAATGACAACATAGATTTCTTATTGAATTAGCAGCTGCAATAGCTCACCATCTCGCACAGCAGTAGGAGACATCTCTGCTATTGTGGGCAACATAGCTTTCCTCGCTTCCTCAGCAATCTTCCATTGCTGGGGTAATGCAAACTGACAAGAGCTATTGCGAAGTACGAGTGCAATTTGCACCTCCAAAGCAAACAAACTGAAATGTGGTCAGCCCAGGATGAGACAACATCGTATCAGAGAAACTTACCTTCTACATGAGTTGATAGGATGTAACAAAAGCACCAAAGGCTCATGCAGCATTCCACTTGTGACAACAACCAAGAGCGCACACCCCACCGCGATCCTCGCGCCCCTGCTATCAATTTCACTCAGTGGAGTTGCAGGGTCGTGGTGTAGAGCTTTGTAGATATAGGGGCGGTGGATGATGGATTTGGCAGCAAAGTATCGGGATATAAGGTGGCTTCGCAGTTTCTCGTCGGTAGATCGGTGGTGTTGCTCAAGTGGAATATCCGCAAGCTGTGCCTCTGAGAAGCTCCCGAACTCCAATCCCAGAGGCAAGCAGCTCCTCCATTCTTCAAGCTGACGGTCGAGTTCGTAGATTACAGTTGGGGACACTGACAAGAATGCAATGGGCTTGTCTGTATTTGGTGAGTCGTGGTTTATGTTGTCGTCGCCTTGAGCTAGTCCATCGTGTAAGCTTCTGCAAAAACTGGTCCATTGGGTGACTACTCACTTCGGCTGTAAAGGTGAAAAAGAATGCGGTTTAGCAACTTTCTCATAGAGATGAGAGCCAGGAAGAAGAATTGGTATTGCGCGTGGCGAGGATCAGTGCCTGCTGCTGGGACGACAGGCAAAGGCATACTGCTGGCAAGCTTCCCAAGTCCGCTTGCAGGGAAGTCGAACTCTGCTAGAATCTGACTAGAGAAAGATTTAGAGACGTAAAATCGGCTGGTTCAATAGGAAACACTGACCTCTCCTGCAGATATGCGATCCAGAACAATTGGCAATGCTGTGCCTCCAACATCCGCTGGCTATGAGAAGTTAGTCAAACATTGCTTGGCTCGAATGAATGACGTATCCTACAGTGGAACAAGGATCGAAACGGTGCAGCAAGCTCGGTGATTAACCTGCCACGCGTCGTAAACCCTGAGTTTGGCCGAGTAAAATAGCCTAGATCGCTGTCAGTATGTGTCGGTCATTGACAAAATCACGACTGACCCCATTAGAAGTAAGCAGTGGACGTTTTCCCAGTTAGCTCCCTCTAGATCACGAAACATGTCGCTCGCTAGGTTGAAGAAGCCTACTCCGACATCGTGCTCATGCCCCGAAGACCACTCCTTATGCCCAGAATAGTAAGCAGCGATGGATCCTAGACTACAGACCAGAAGCACGGTGCATGTGTCATAGTTCTGTGCGAAATTGGTCTGCACAGCATTGCTCAGAACTTGGGAATAGAAGTTGGTCTCGTCTAGGATAAGGCACGAAGGGTGAAAGTGCTGAAAGTAGGACTGCGTCAATAAGCTCACATGGGACAATGAGAGGCGGGACAACCAAGAATCTCCATTGCGTGATGCATCGTGATTGAGACAACGAGGTGGTGCTGTCGATTGAGATAGTCTCGGCCGCTTAATCTCAAAGTCCATGGGGTATTGCAGTTCAGGCTCACTCATTTGAAGGGGAGAACAAGGCCAGGTCAGGAGATGCTGTGGGGCGGTAGAATGTCTCTGTGATAGTGAAAGCTCCTCCAGGATGCGACCAGTATCAAGGAAAGGAGTTGAGGCTGTGTGCAAGGGTCCAGTGCTGCCGAGGTTCAGTGGACTAAAAGCAGCAAATTGACTAGTACTAGGGCTTGAAGCCAATCCAGTATGATCGTGGAGTGCCTGATCTCGAGGTGTCCGGCTGCGCCCATCATTTTGTTGGACGAAGGCTGTCAGAATGTCGAGTTTCTCATCCATTCGCTTCAACGTCCCCGTCAATTCCGTGACTGACAAGTTTTTCCTGAAGCGGTCAGCGAGAGTGCATCTGTAGATTGACCCGAGTGGTTTACTTTGCTGCAACAGTTTCGACATAGCTGCAGTCCAGGCCGAGGCGCGCGCATCGAGCACAGGATGGTTTACTTTCATCGCATTTTGTTTTTCTCTTTCGACAAGCATCACAAGCCTGCGTCAAGTCAATCATTCATCCCAAGATAAAGACTTATGGCCAAAATACGGACGTTTAAGGCTTGTCTTCGAGAAGGATTACTTGGACCTTGCATATGACCAGGCTGATCGGCCATATTGCATCTTGGCCTAGGATGATGTAAGGTCATCAATTGAATCTCCCCCTTGCCAACGCTTTGGGCCACGGTCGGATTAACTTTCACCCGTGCTCACGGTGCTTTGAAGTCCGAATTTAATTGGTTGTCCGTCAAGAGGCTTCATAGATAACCAGTATGCAGAAGTCGGAAGCACGATGAAGTTACTGGCAATAAGATTGAGAAGCACTACAACTCATTCCGACTTACTATTCGGTTGGCCCAGTGAGAGGCAAAAATCATTACCCGATTCCTTGGTACATATACCAAGAACATGATTAGCCCACCACCCAATAGTGGAATAGCTGACTAGCTAAAACGTCCCTGTAGACATGAAGCAGGAGGCGAAGCAAAATAACTGGCAATATCACTGGTGCAAACTAGAGCATAAGACACATGGATAATTGTCGACTACTTAAAAGAAGCAGGCAGAATCAGGTTCGTATAGTTTGGGAAATAATTTTCGAAATATTAGGGGTATTTAAGGAAATATCGGTCTAGGTAAATAAAAGGTAGAGATAATAACTCCTCCTTGATCCTAACCGGTCTATACAGATATGAAATTCTAAACTTTTGCTGTTATTCCACTCAACGCCTGAAAGGCCCTCTGTTCCACCAGTGTCCTTTTTGGACTACCTGAGGTTGATAACGATTTGTAGTAATGCTTGTTTGGCTTGTACGTTCATGCAAACGGCGACGCCCGTCCCATATCTCTTGCCTATTGGTCTCATCGATTCGAGCTTGACCTTGCTCCGTTTTGGGAAGCTCATTGATTGCATCCCTGATTAGGTCGCGACGAACGCGTTCAGCCTTAATAGCCTCACGACTGAAAGCCTTGGGAGAATTCACTGTATCACACGTCAGCAGTCTCACTCTTAGTTGGATAGTGTTATAGTGAGTGCGGCATACTATCGGTTATGCAGGCGCTTTCGAGAGCCTCCAGCTCACGACTGTACCTACTGATGAGCCTGATGTTGTACAAATCCGATAACTGGAAGTCAGACATCGGACTAGCATCACCCATTTGGTTGCCGAACCTCGCGAAGACGTCGAGTTCGAAAAGAAAGTGGTTGCTCAATACGGCATCGACTGTGAGGTTGTCGAGCACGTAAAAGCCACATTCAACTCGCTCTTCCGAGCCGCCAAATTGCCAAGCGACGTCCCGAATAAGACCTGTTGTAGTATCAAGGGATCCATCCGCATATTGAATGGTGCGCCTATGTTCCACACTGCGATCAATCTTGAGTGAGTGTTTTGTGGCAAACTGGGTCGATATCAACATGATATCGCATCCTGTGTCAGCCAAGGCGGAAGCAGGCAAGTCGCTCAGACGACCCCACAAGCAACGCCTGTCATTGTCGAGAAGGTTGAATTGTAGCTGGGCTGTGGCACTTCTGAGGGATTTCGTGATACGCCGCGCAAAAGTAGTGAGAGTACTGGTGGCCTCGAGGAACGATTGACAAAGAATAAGGTCCCGCGTGACTGTAGGAAGAATGTAACAATCAAGTAAATGTTTTACTGATTCCTCTAAGAAAGAGAAAGAAACCTCAACTTTACCCGGCGATTTAACCCTTTGACCATTGGGTAAACGAACCGAGCTTTTAGTATCAGGGTGAGGTTTAAGCCCGAGTCTTTGTACCAGTCGCGGAGAGATAAAGTTATTTTTAGCGCCAGTATCGGGCAACGCATCTACTGGACATTCTCCGACTACACCCTTCACCGTGTAGTCGAACGAGCCGCTGGAGAAGGATTGAGCTGGATTGACTTCGGACTGGACAGTGGTCTGCCACCTTTCACTGTCTAGACAGCTGATTGACCAATGGAAAGGCCGGCTTGGTTGAGACCGAAGGCTCGGCCGAGTAGATTTGCGGAAGTGGGATGGATCTCTGATTTCAACAAGCCGCTCATGAGGATCTGAATGTGGAGGATCGGTTTTTGTTCGCGGATGAGTTTTCAGATTCGCTGCCCGGGAATAATCAATGTATGCCTGCCGTTTCCTGTTCGTGCTATGTGATCCCTGAGGGCGCGCCGAGTCCAAGTCTGAAGATCTTTTGAAGGTGAATTTCTTCTTTATCCGCGAGAACATTTTTGGGAGGTTTTGATGAAGCAATCCCTCATGCAGATGGAAGGGTGCTTGGGAGGATTCGTACAGGCTACTTGGTGCCATATCTGTTGGTCGATGACTTAGGTTGCCGTAATCAGATGAGCGAGAAGCATGAGCGATTTCGATACTGGGCATCGTAGTGATAAATGAACACCCAAATCTGTAGTGAGCTTTCCTATAAGATTCAGCCTTGGGCGAGAGCGGGGCTATGCTCCGTAAGCAACTGTCTCGGTCGAGGACCGAGACCACATTCTCTACCAATCGGACTATCACACGTAACAGAGGCACGTCATCATGTACCGCAAAGCATGAGAGAATTGGGTGCACAAGGGACAATGATTGGAGATGTGTAAATTCAAACTGACTCGTCTCTGCGGCTAGAAATTACAATTTACAAAGCCCTGAGCCTCCTCCAGAAACTGAACTAGCACACCTCCGACTGCCCGCGTTTCGTTTGCTCAACAAGCACCTTCGTACGAGAATATAAGGTTCTATAGAATTGTAGCCTTATACATGCCTCGAATCCCCGATATCGAAATGAATGCGGGCCAAGCCTCTAATCACCCGCCACTAGGATTTGCGGCTCTTTCGTCCTGGTTTGTATCGGATAAGGATCAGGAGCTCCTGTTGTTCCGCAAATTCGGCGAGATGAGCGCGCGAAATCTTCTCTATCTTCAATGTGAGTTATTGGCCTTGGAGGAGAGACTCAAAAGATGGGATATGAAAGTCTCAAGGAGTGGTGATACATCACTGGAACAAGCAGCAGAAACGTGGGAGGTGATGGTTGAACAGGCAGAAGCCGAAAGACCCAAGGCCAAGGAGATGATGGAACTTGTGGGCCAGCTCCGACTCAAGATCAAGGAATATCGTGAGAATGCTTTTGCACTCCAAGATGGACTATAGACTAACTTTTAAACAGATGAAGCGTTGGATCTTCAAAGTAGAGTTGCTCAACTCCATATCCCAGACAAGAGAGTCCTGGAGGTAGCTCGCAATGAGCTTCACGGAGGGCCAATTAACCGACATGGTCACAAACCAAACCCTGTCTTAGGTGGAAAAGCGAAAGATTACTTGGATGATAACGACGATCTCATTTCACTCAGACCTCCCACGGCTGTCGATCCATTATCAAGAATACTCAGGGCTTATTGGCCAGGCAAGGTAAGTTGATATTTTGCTGTGTTATGTAGTCAATAGCAGTGACTAATTTTAATTTACCTATCTTAACAGGAAGAGGCATCGAGAGATGGCCTCCATCTCATCAGTCGCTACGACGAACGTTCTATCACAATAGCAGTAGTCATCATTAACATTCTCATTGCAATAATCCTGCTGGTGGGGTCTATAAGTAGTCTCTACTATGTGAAATCGCCAGCTGCAATACTAGGGATTATATGTGGCTTCACTATTATCTTTGCACTGAGCGTGGGCCTAATGACCAATGCAAAACGCGCCGAGATATTTGCAGGGAGTGCGGCGTAAGTCTCAACTGCTATTACGGGAGCCGGACTGCTTTTTATGGCTGAACAGTAGCTAACTGTTGTGACTTATAGATATGCTGCTGTGTTGGTTGTATTTGTTGGCAATGGAGATTTGTCTGGGTGTAAGTGCGGCTAAAAGGTTAACCAATGCCCGAGAAACTTGGTAAATAGGTAATACACAAGAACTGATCGTAATTCAAATGAAGTGAAAGACCATTTTCCTTCTCCGGATACTATATATTTACTGCCTAAAATCAACTCTCTTACCACACCAGATCGAGGGTGCCGCAATGAAATGGGCCTACAATGATTTTGGCATTCAGAAATGGGCAGGGAATATATTTCATGCTCAGCCCCTCATACCAATTCAGCAATTCTCTGTCGCTGGCCTCTATTACTATTCTTTTCTTTCTGAGACCAGGGCATTAAGCTGCGTCGGATTCGCTCCGATCTCAATTTCTTGGGATAGGAGACCAGTCGGAGATGTGTTTAAACACAGCCAAAATCATTAATTTCAGTTTTCATATCACTACTCTAATTCCTCTCTTGGAAACCTGTAAATATTGACATATGTGATATTTGTTTTCTTCGACTACATAATGCAGAGTGATCTTTACTTCTGCACGGTATTCAACTCTCTTCCAATGTTTGATCAATCGATTTTCAACCTTACTACAAGCTTATCCAGAATTTCATTCACTTCATCTGGCTTCTCTAACTGTAGCCAATGTCCACCAGCCACCTTCTCAACTATGAGGTCGGGCACTAAAGGGTGCATCTGCTCTGGAATATTCATTGCGACAGTAATGACGTTCGTAGACGCGATTAACAAGGTTGGGTGTGTTAGGAGGTGGGTAGCGGTTGGGATTTCTGACTCAGCGTTAGTAAAATATGGGAGCGGAGGTACCCGAGAGGAATTCTCAGGCATTGGGAGCTGCAAAAGGGAGAGGAAGAGATACAGGGCATAGAGAGAGGCAATACGTACTTCGTTCATCTTCTTCGTTGATGTTACGCAGACCAGCCCTATACCAGTTTATCGCAGGGCCATAGCCACCTTTCTCGTCGGAGAAGGCGTGTTCATAATGTTTGTGATCCTATTGCATGTACGTTAATTTGGATGTAACATCATGCATCACTGGTCAAATTTCTACCTCTGATGTCAAATAGGCTGGCAACTCGGCAGTCTTGCCCTCGGTCAACCAAGAGCGTAAACCGCCAAGAGCGCCCTTGTATTTCTTGTTGATCTCTTCGTCGGTGGTAAAGTAGAGGGATTCTACCGATTCGGACTACAATATTGCTAATAGTTCAGCAAGCCAAAATCTACTGTGTTTAGAAGGAACTTGCATGTTCATCTAGGAGCTTAGGAGCATCCTCGTCATCAAATAAGAGGAAGTACCCGAGGATTGCAAACCCAAGTTTTTCTTCCACCGAGCTATTGATATGTTGCACTGCCGCGGTAGTGAGGATACGGCCAGGGGCCATGTATCCGTGGTCGATGAACGCATAGGCCGAAAAGCCCTCGGGGTGATAATTTGCTAGTCGTGACAAAAGGAAACACCCCCTGGAGGATGAAGCGTTAGCATCATTACACGCTACTCCGACACAGGTTCTCTATCCATTTAGAACGACTTGAATGTGACAGCCAGAAAGGTAAGTGAGCCTAACATACCAGTCATGTGCCACGCCCACCATCGTTACAACGCCCTCTGACCTCAAAATTTCAACAATGTCCCTTGCCATATCCTTACCCTTGTACATCTCTAACTCACTCGGTCTTGACGTCTCCCCGAAGCCAAGTAAGTCTGGTGCTAGGATGCCATAGCCTTTTGCTTTGAAGAAGGAAATCTGATGGCGCCAGTGGTACGAGGTGGAGGGGAAGCCATGTAGGAAGAGAAAGTATTGAGTGTTTGGGAGCTGGGGCGGGATATGAATGTAAGAGTAGGTGAGTGCGCGCGTTGTAGTATAGGTTGAGCGCGAGAAGTCCATAGTTGATTGTAATTTAAGGGAGGTGAATCGTTGTGCGATGGGTTTCTAGTGATGGTGAGTGGGAAACTGCATGTCTCATTTATATATAGAAGGTAAAGAATTTAGGATTTTGGAACATTGACAGATGCCTTACTACGTCTGTATTTATATCTCAACCCTATCTTGCCAAAGACCGAAGACCTCGGCATTTACAGGTACCAGAATTCATTCGACTGCTAGTTGTTAGCGCTAGCGTAGCAGGGAAGATACGAGATGATGACGCTTTTTACAGATTGAGGTTAGTATGGTGACTTTTCTTTCTGGCTTGGGATTTTGCCATCGAATCAAACAACAAACGATACGCTTTGAAGACTGCAATTGGCTGAAGTGTCTTCCACATTCGTTTACGCCACTGCCTTGCCTAAAGTTAGAACGCTAGACTTAAGCTACCGTCAGCAGGGAATTACTAACCAGCTAGCTTATTACAGTCGATGGATGAATCTTGGTGTGTTTTATTACATTGTATGAAGCCCTTTGAATACGGGTCGGCCTGAGGTAAGATATCGATCATTGTTTTAATTTAGAGAGTCTATTTATCAACTGTTGATGTTCGAGCGAAATCCCGCAAAGACATAAATTGAGCAGTGAGCTGATACATAGCACGTGCAAGTAGATGATATCTAGTAGATGAATTGCCAACCTCGCAATTCGATCCAGCCCGAGTAAAAGGTGGGAATGCCATATCGTGCCTCGTATGGAGGTTCTCAAGCATGGAACATCCAGCCTGGATATGCATCTCAACCCGGCTATCGATATCCAGGAGAAATTCGATGAAGCTAAAGACAACGCTCGCCAAGACGGCAAGCTCTACACTTTGGGGAGATCCATCAAGCCGACTTTGGAGATCCTGGATGGCCATGATATAATGCCGTATTGAAAAGACGATCGCTGGGGCTCTTTGCCATATGTTAGGATGGTAACGGCTGCTAGCCAAGGCCCCGATTGCTAGGGCCGCATGATGCAATGCTGGTTCAGCGAGACTACCCTGGACGAGGATTCTTTCCCACTCATGGAGCTCAAAAAATAAAGAGAATTCCCCAACACACACGACCCGAAAGTATTCCATGTGCTGATACTCGCCAGCCAGTAAAGGCCTGGCAAAAGGGTATGACAGACTACAAATAAGAGGAGTCGCCGTGTACCGCGTTGCTCCGGGAGGAGATGACGAGACGAAGTCACATTTCCAGCCCGCTCTCATACAGGGTGAGCAAGCTGGTCTGGCCTCGTCGCACTTCTTATGCCTGCTTCTACTGCTGGATTAACGAGATGATCCCATTGGTTACGGGAGGAGCCTCCTCACTTGCATGTCAAACATCCCGTGGTGACTTTCTTGATACCCCGAGCGCCATGACGTACTTTTCTTATCATTGCTGGTCCGTTATTAGCGGCACTTAAATTATGATGCTGAGTTGTTCTTCATATCTGCTAAAGTGGAGGAGCGAGATGTGAGATCAGCGAGAGAGAATTAAATAATAATCCCGCTCCAGTCACACTGGGCCATTTTACCGGATCCGGTTTACCACGCGTGTCTCGAGTGCTGAAGCGGCGTCTGAGCTTAAAACTCTCCGTTCCATTCAGCATTCATTTTATGACTTGAACGACTCTGTTGGCAGCCATGAAAGGCTTCAGTATGTGGTATTTATTTCTTCTGCTACATAATGCAGAGTGATCTTCTTCGCTTGTGCTTGAGATGCAAATGCCTGGCGGATACTGCTCCAAGAAGTTATACATTTATCAGAGGTCTCTGCATAAACAGTCGGATTATGCAATAGACAGAATTCTGTCACAAGCCTTAACAGGCCTAGCGTTGTAATTTATCTCTTGAAACCTAATTCGGCCTAGTGACCTCTCTCTGGTTTGTCGCAACTCCAAGACCCCTTGTACAGGCTACGACAGGCAACAGACGCCGCATTTCATAACGCGCCAAAGTAAAAAAGTTGCTCAGCGCTTAACAATTGATTTCATCTGTCACACATAACCCGAAAACCATCAAAGACCAGGCCATATGAGAACAGTAGAGAGCGATCAGATACAATGGCTCCGTCGATGACAGCCTTGGCTTTTGCCTCGATATCCGTTTGAGACGACTCTGAGTAGCTGGACGGGGATGCTCCAGACATATACCCAGCCCGTTACGAATAACCTCAGGAACCATACTTCGGTATGACGTCAAGCATATTTAGAAGATTCAGTTGCAGAAGCCTAGGACTTAGCGACATTATTTAAACTTCCATAGCCTGCTCGGAAATTCGGGGAAGGCTTTATCACTCGACAGCGTGTCGTTTGAAGCCTTCAGCATCTAATCCGCCCACTAAAGTTCGTCATGGGTTCCTCCCAAGCGTGAGATTTTGGTCAAGTTGTCAAAGAAAGCCATGTCCACTCCCTGAAATGCCCAGTCGTCGGCGCCGGCGGTCAGTCCAGGATACAAGTACTGTTGCTGCAATGTATCGTCGATAGTCGTAGGGAACTCTGGCGCGAATTGTTGTGAGAAAGGTAGCTCTAATCCTGATGAAAGAACATCTCCGAGAACTTGATTGATAGTGGAAGTTGGTTCGTCAAAAGTGGCACCTCCGTCTTCAGCGCGACAGGTAGCTTCCGTATCAACATGGCCTTGTTGAGAGGACTGCATCATCTCTGTGGAGGTCTTCTCCCCAGTTACAAGCCGAGGAGATGCCAAGGGCGGGTGCGCTCCCATTGAAATGACCCCTTCACTGCCGATCTTGATAGTAACAAAGTATGGGATCTCAAGTCGGAGATATTTCCCGTCATCAGTCGCCGAATCGGTATGCACCTCACGTATAGTCTCATAATTGATAAGACCCTGCTTGTCGCCAATGCTACCGTGACTTATTCTCTCCGCCGCATCATCTTCTAAGGCCAGTAGGCTTTTTAACAAGCTTGAGCTACGCTCGCTAAGCGTGTCACTGCTCAATCTCGCAACGTCTCCCATCTTTTCAAGAACTTGCTCCATCATGGCTCGATCTCCGTTCCGATGATGTGCGAGCATGTTGATTCCTGCATTCTTTCCCTGCCGCTGTTTACCATGACTGTCGAGGTGGGCTATAGCCAATGTCATAGCAGCTGTGAGTGCGAAAAAGTCAATGGAGCGACAGCAGAAGGCCACTCGGTTTGAGGAGCGAAACATAATGAACCGCGTGAGTATCTCCCGGGAAGCATTGACGCTTGTGAGCTTGCTGTAGTCAAACTTGTAGTTCGTCTCGGCATTAATCGTGCTTGATCGTAACATGTAAGGCAGATGAACGTGGTTCAGTAGATTATAGTAGAGCATTTGCTCGATCAAGCGCATTGCTTCCCAGAAGGAATTTTCTGGGTCGTGTAACATGCTGGCCAGATTTGGGACAAGCCACCACTTGCTGGGCATCTCGTTCGCAGCTTGCTGAAGATCGAAATCGAGGCTCTGTAGCGCGACTAGATCGTCTATAGTTGTAGCATCTACCGACTCATTGCGTTCGAGTATTCGGGATGCAATAATGGATTGCTTCCGCTCAAATCTCCCGGAAGGGGTCTCACCCATGAGAGTAGCCTCTGACACCATGGATGCGTCCAGGGAACCTTGCGGCAATCCTAGCATCAAGGATAACTGGCGGTCAGTGCACACGATGCGGTACCAGAAATAGGCTGGGTATATAGGCTGACTTGGGTCGATGATTTCCAGCCTTTTAAGAGACCCGCTGCGATGCAGACCCATCATCTGTGCTGTTACCATGGCTCGCCTTGTCGCAAACCATGCTCGTCGAAGGTTGCCACAGCCGGCCTCGAAGGTGGCTTCAAGCATGACACACTCCAAGCCCTCGACGGAGCCCAAAAAGTCGTCGTTTTTGGTGACTAGCTCAACAGCCGTATCGCTAAGGCGACGCATCATCTGGCGCGGCGGCTCCGACAAGTTCCCAATCTCTTTGGCGTGGAGCTCAGGATGTATGTTCAGCAGACATGTAGCTAGGATGAGCAGGTATCTGGCAAGTAAGACAGGATGAGCCTTCGTGTCGGGGATTTGGTGAAGGTGCCCCGAGCCAGCTCCTGGGGTCTGAGCAAGTACAGTATAAGGATGTGTTATGAGCTTGTGCCACGACATATCTATGCCTGCTCTGACCATTGAGTCTATATCTCGACGAGGTGGTAACGCGGCATGAAGAGCTGCCGAAATCTCTTCATGTTTCGTATGCCTAACAGTTGGGATCGTAGTTGTGGTAGATATCTGGTTGGCGGACAGCGATTGGCTCGAAGCCGGTCCGTCGATGAGACCCGGCGTGGAAACATGTGTACTTGGACAGCCGTTGTCAGTTGCAGTGGATGGTGTGCTTGACATATGACCTTCGGTTGCGACCTTCTTGGTCAATTGTTCAACTAAAGCTTCGACGCGGACTATGCGATCGCCCATATGTCGGCCACGAGCTGATGTGGCCGTGTCTTCGGGATACTCTTGGCTGACGCATTTGTTACCGTGTCTCTGACAAGGGATGCAGACTGCATCGGCGGAATTTGCGAATGAACAGCGTATCTTGCGCCGCTTGCATTCCCAGCAACTCCGAGTCCCTTTTCGGATTTTACGGCGCTTGGGTCGTGGGTCTGTCCGGGCTGGGACCGGGGAGTCGTGTGTTGTCTCGGAGGCCACGTCCATACTGCCGCGTTAGTTTCACTTCGAAGTTCCGCCGCCGGACGTGCCAATAAAACAATTCGACGGAGCAAGGTCTTTAGGCAGAGCATATAATTGATAGAAAATGTGTTTCTCCTTCAGTAGATGAACGGGTCAAGTTGACGGACATGTCAGATCTGGAGCGAAATTGTCGGAGAAAAGAAGTCCCGCTAAAATTACCTCCGTCTCGGCGGAGGAACGACTTGCTGTTATCAACCCCACATCGTCTGGTACCTTTAACTCCACGTAGGACAGGTGACTATGGAAGTACACTCATTGATAATACCGTAGATGCGACTGTGTGAGTCGCTAATTCTCAACAGCAAGGAAGACGGCTAATATAATTTGTTGATTCTATACTTTAATGAACAGGTTCATCTCCGATCTCTGCCATCTTATCCTCCAGCATTTGAGTCATAGTCCGAACAACCTCAATATACTTGGGGTCATGGTAGCAGTTGAACAGCTCAAGGGGATCTTCCTGACAATCGAATAATTCCCACTCCTTCTTCTGACCACCCTTTCTTGTGCCCTCTATACCAAAATCTTCATTGTACCAATAGATGAGCTTGTAGCGTTGGTCACGAACGCCATAGTGAGCATAAGCTTCATGGATAGGGTCTCGGTGCATCCAGTAACGATGATATGCCACTTGCTGCCAGGTCGATGGTGTTCTGCCATGGAGAAGCGGGCGGAACGAAACTCCCTGCATATACGTGGGGATGCGAGCATTAGCGAAGTCCAAGAATGTCGGTGCGAAATCAACATTGCAAATAATATCCCCACAGATAGACTTTGGCTTGATTTCGCGAGGATATCGAATCATAAAAGGCATCTGGAAGCTCTCTTCGTACATAAAGCGCTTGTCAAACCAGCCGTGTTCCCCGAGGAAGAAGCCTTGATCTGAAGTATAGACGACGATGGTGTCTTCTGACAGACCTTGTTTATCAAGCCAATCTAGCATGCGGCCCACGTTGTCATCAATGCTTTGAATGGTACGGAGATAGCGCTGCATATAACGTTGGAATTTCCACTCGGCCAGCTCTTTCTGGGTCTCAAAGGTGAAAACCTCGGCTGTGTCCTTGCAAATCAGCCTGAGCTTAGTGACGTCTTCTGGTGCAGGAATTTTGCGATCGTTGGATTGCCAAGTATCAATCATTTTCTCTCCAACTTGGCTTCTAGGCCCTTCTGGCTGAACGATGCCCAGGTCGGTGTAGGTCAAGTCTTCAGCGACTCTCATCTTGGCTACTCTAGCAGCATTGGCTCGGTTCTTGTAGTCGTCGGTAAAAGTATCCGGAAGACGGATTGGATCCTTATAGAGATCTTTGTGCTTGTGGTCGTTCTCCCAAGACCGATGAGGGGCCTTGTGGTGGCACATCAGGAAGAAGGGACGTGACTTGTCGCGCTTGTCCATCCAGTCGATGCACTTGTCTGTGATAACGTCGGTTGCATATCCAGGAACTCGAGAGTTGCCTGAGGGCTCAATGAACTGAGGATCCCAGTACTCTCCTTGACCAGGCACCACACTCCAATAGTCGAAGCCGGTGGGTTCGTGATCCTCACCCTCGCCGAGGTGCCATTTGCCCACCATGGCAGTCTGGTATCCAGCAGTAGATCTCAGCTGTTTCGCAACATTTGGTAGTCTTTTGTTAATTTTTGAGTCGAGAGTCATAACTCCATTGACATGGTTGTGGGTGCCACAAAGTATTGCAGCGCGTGAAGGTGTGCAGATGCTATTGGTAACATAGCAATGATCGAAGCGCATGCCTTCATTGGCAATGCGGTCGAGGTTAGGAGTGTGGTTGATTCCTGCACCATAACATGATATGGACTTGGCTGCATGGTCATCAGCCATGATGAAGACGATGTTTGGAGGGCGGGTGGACATCTTGGCGTTGTTGTCCAATTGCCGATCGATCACGAGGACTAGAAATCAGAGAGGTAGTGATAGAGTATTGGTCCACAATGGAAGGGGAGAGCCTAACTGTTTTTGAAGGTGCGTAACGCATGAGAATTCCTAGATTAAATACCGAAGAGTCTCAGGTTCCGGGCCCGACGCATCGGAGAGAGATCACAAACATGACTAAAATATTAACACATCTCCCCGATCATTTTCCACTAGAAGTGTACCAAGCCTTTTGGCAGTCATCGAGGCCGGGCTTTTGTGGGGAGCTCAACTCGGTACTCGGCCGGCGCGGACAGCGACTTGATCTAGCACATTCGGTATCGGATCTCGGACCGACCATAATGGGCTGGTTTGAAATGGTGGATTGCGACTTTCAATATGAGAAACAGAGTCACAAAAGACAGAGTGAAGCTTTCTTTGATTGTTACCCCTCGAAATTATCACATACGAGATGGACAAGTCACTAGTGTCGGGTCATTGATATATCGGCCTCACAGTTTTATCATCAACATGTGCCCATAATGTCATTTATTTGCCGATACCACTTATATGGCTCAAACTATGTACATCAAACCAGTCGTATACAATCGTTTAACAGACAACTCATCATACATGAACCGAAGCTAAATTTACTCCATCTAGTAAGCAACAGGCCAGTCGCTCTCGTACTTGAGAAGGTTGATACCCAAAAGGGCAGTTCCGGCGTTGTCATAGTAGTGGTAGACAAGGACATCGGCGTCGTTGTCAGTGAGGACAGCATTGTGTCCGGGTCCGTGAATGGCGTCGTGGCTAGCCATGATCTCAGTGCCACCGCCAGACATCATCTGCTTGCCGCTCTTGTCGACGTAAGGGCCGGTGACGCTGCTGGATCGACCGACCATGACGCGATAGGTGCTGGAGGCACCCTGGCAGCACTTGTCGAAAGACACCCAGAGGTAGTAGAAGTTACCGCGGCGGGTAATGAAGGGAGCCTCGACGGCGCCCTCGACAGAGGCATCGCGCTTGGCGAGGGAGGTCATGCTCGTGCCGGAGCGCTTTCCGGTGCTGGGGTCAAGCTGGATCAACTTGATACCGGACCAGAAGGAGCCGAAAGACAACCACCACTTGCCGTCAGCATCGACGATGAGGTTACCGTCAATGGCGTTGTAATCGTTGGCGTCGGTGGACTCAACGACGACACCCTTGTCGGTCCATGAACCAGACTCGCCAGTCTTGCTAATAGCGAGGAAAATGGCAGACTTCCGAACTCCGAAAGAAGAGGCAGAGTAGTACATGTAGTACTGGCTGTTATGGTATGAGATATCAGGGGCCCAGAGGTTCTTCTCGCCCTTGGTGTACTCAGTGGTCCAGGGAGCACCATTGGGAAAGGCAGCACCGACGTCCTTCCAAGCGGTGCGGTCGGAAGAGGTCTTGAGGGCGACGTAGTCACCAGTGTGAGCCATCAAGTATCCACCGCTTGGAGTCTTGACAACAGTAGGGTCGTGGACACGGGTGTCACCGCTGACGGGGCCAGGGTTGGGATAGGCCGCATTGACGCCGCCGATAGAAGCGACGGCAATCATGCCGCTGACAAGTAGTTTCCACATGGTCAATATCGGTGATCCGGGTCTGCAGTCTTTGATGGAATGTATGAATAAGAAGATACAGTGCCACTGATTTCGTTTGAAACAAGACTGCGACTTGTCTTTATAGTTATAATAAGGTTGTTCGGCATTTTCTTTAGGTCCTTAATTAGTGTTGAGTTTCACTGGGCACCCCCTTGTTGCTAGAACCGCACCACGGGGAAATCAAGATGCGACAGGGGATATTATTCCTTTCGGAATAAGCGCTCCACGGAAGAATTGCAAATCCCGGGACTAGTCAGTCCGTGCCATATTCGGGACACTAAATACGCGATGAAACAATGTTTTCTTGGCATGGAGTCAGCTGCGAGCTCCGCCTGCGGAGCTCTCTCAAGTCTCACTGGATCCGGTAATGGCCCTTGTGATTTTAGATCGTTTACCAGAAACTGTAAAATTAGGGTTAAGTAATCTCCTATCGAGTCAAGAATATCACCTGACGGGGAAAAGGCTAAATCATTGACGTCTATTCATTTCTTGTTCTATTAATGTCCCACGTTTAGCTCCGTCGGATTCCGTCTTGCACAAGCGGCTTCATTGTCGAGAAAGCATATCGTGCAATCTTCCAGCTACCACCCTCCTTCTTCAAGATGAATAGCTCCTGGTTGGCGTGAGGCTCTGAAGATTGTGTCTGGAGCATGGTCTTGGTTCCCTCAGCCGTCGTTCTAGCGAAGGCCCACTCCGGTGACATGACAACCACCTCGTCAATGTCAAACTTGATGGTGAGTTGGATGCTGTTGAAAATACGCGTATAGGTCTCAAGTAGAGCCTGCTTGCCTGCGCTAGGTGTAAAGTGAGGAGGCAGGATGACTCCATCATCGGTGTAGAGTGCCACAGTTTCCTCCACGTTGCGATCCTTTAATGCAGCTCCATAGGCATGTAGGACGGCCGTGATCGCTTCGACTTCTGAGGAAGACACTTAAAACTGTTAGCTGAGCTTCCGGTTAGATCAGTGTAGGGTAAGCTCACTGATGATGTTAGTTGATGCTCAGTGTTTAAGTTAACAAATAATCGTGGGATTGTTTATCAGAGCTTGATATGTGTTATTAACGAACTAACGAATTGATATGGCACTTGATTTCTTGTTATAGGATTTTAAGAGGCTGTTTATATATTATCGCGGTATTATTTCATGCCACTTCAGCACGAGTGGGGGACCCATATTTCCACACTCGCGCGTGGGATAATCGAGAAAAAGCTTGATTACCAAGAATGGGGTTGATAGGTACCACCGTTGATCGTAGATAAAACTGCTGAAAGTGGGAGTAGTAATTAGACAATTAGACTGCTCGATTAAGTATGTTAAGGGCAATTTTCTACTATTTACTTTTCTTTGCGTGATTTGTCCTTAGGACCAATTTCCCACAAGGTGCACTAAGTAGCTATACAAGATGAAAACCTATAAATCCAGGTTTAGAGCGAATAATAGTGCCAGGAGTATCCTCTCTACTCGAAACATTAAGAGACAATTGAGGATGCTTCTCTCGCGCGCATTGGCTATGCGCAATAGACTACTAATTAAGCTTATGTAGCCACAATGCCTTCGGCAATGCTAAGTTCTCTGTAAGATTCCAAACTATCAGCCGCACGGAGGCCCACGGAGTCTGGTTAGGAATGTCATATATGCCACATAAGATCGACATCAACGTAAATATATGTACACTGAAAACTACAACTCGAGTACACTGACCTAGTGTGCTTGTCTCTTCGATCGCGCATACATGACCGGTGGTTTTCCTTGCCCCGGCGTACGTCGCGAGATATCAAATACCGGAGTGGATGTCACCAATTCATTGAGTTTGGCATACCCATATGTCCGAGGATCAAAGTCCGGATGTCTCTTGATGATGAGGTTTCCAACATCAGCCAGTCTAGCCCATCCGTCATCGTCTGACGTTGCATCCATAGCTTCCCGCAACCATTCGACTACCTGGCTATCAACTCTAATGTCTGCCTTTTTCGATGAAGTCGGTATCATGTCAATCGAGAAAACACTAGGTGGTTTTGCAGTTTCGACCTTTGGCACGAGATTCTCGATGTAGATGAATTGGTCGCAAGCAGTGACAAATGGCTGGGGAGTCTTGCGCTGTCCGCATCCATAGACGACTAGGCCTGACTCGCGAATACGAGAAGCCAGTCGCGTAAAGTCACTGTCGCTAGAAACAAGACAGAAACCATCAAACTTGTTCGAGTATAGTAGATCCATGGCATCAATTACCATAGCTGCGTCGGTCGAGTTCTTTCCTTGAGTGTATGCGAACTGCTGCATCGGCTGTATCGAGTTTGAAAGCAGTCTTTCTTTCCAGCCCTTGAGGTTTGGGCCAGTCCAATCGCCATAGGCCCGCTTAACAAAAGCAGTGCCATATTTGGCGATTTCCGCTAGAACAAAGCTCACCATACTAGGTTGGGCGTTGTCAGCGTCGATCAGGACGGCCAGCTTGACTGTTGGCGCGGATGGAGCCATCCTTTTTGGTTCGGTAGTCAATAGTAAATTGACTAAGATAGTTCGGCAATGTTAACCCCACTCCCGTATTTTGCGCCTCAGCAGGTGTATGCTTATCTGTTGGTAGCGGGCTGGTCACAAGACTCTATTTCAGAGCTTGACAAGGATATCCCCAACTTTCCGTCCTTAGTTCAGCGACGGTCAGTCCTGTTAAGCTTGAGACAATGGTTACAAAATACCTTTTAGCTTTCTGTTCTGGCTGTAGACATAGGTGAGTGAGACATTGTTCCACGAGCGGGGTTGAAAGCTGAGCCTCAGCTCAGCTTATGCGTTGCTACCCAACTTCCAGTCAATCAGAAGCAAGTCCGTCAGACTCAGCAAAACAAGTATTTTATTTTAGCGCAGCATCTTTCCCACTTGTCTTGTCGATGCGTTAGCCATATTGGAGAATGAAAGCAGCCTATCCACCAAGTAGATCTGGGGTGCATTGGATCCGCTTGGACTAACCCTTGCGACACCGTCAGCGCCCGTTTCATCGGCATTTGTTACACCGAGAACATCACCCGAATAAATTCGCGGCAGTCCTGGATATACACCCCGATTATCGCTATTCTCCCTATAGTTCGGCAATCAACTCAACAATGCGCCGAACACTGGTTACCGGCGTTTCCGGAAGACGCAAGCATGTCGCTGACACGAGCACGTTCATAGTCGCTCAAGGTCAGAACTCTACTTCTCGTATTCGACTCAAGCCTAATTCCAGAATATTACAGCGTGACCAGCGCACAGGTGTCTCAGCCGAGAGTCCGGCATAAGGTTTAGAGAAGTCTATTCTATTGACAAAAGCACTTAGAAATAACTGTTTGGCTATGGAAACGCTGCTAAAGATAGGCAGTCTATCGTAATGCCTAGTTTCCAGCAAGACCAGGATATCCAGGCCATCCTCGGCCCATCTTGTCACTCGACGAATCAGCTAAGCCAAAGCGCGAGAGAAGTGGGCCTAGATAGAACCTGCAAACTCTCCTATTTCCAATCATTACCTTGCAACATCGATGATGGCAGATCCTCCCGTACTTGGACCGCGCAAGGCTGTGATATCTCGTACACGCACCGGCTGTCATACATGTCGTACTAGACGCCGTAAAGTATGCAATTCATCGAGCCAATGGCGATTCAGAATTAGGCTAATTTCCCCAGTGCGATCAGGCCAAACCAGAATGTGCCAACTGTGTTCGGCTGGGCTTCAAGTGTGAAGGTTATGGAGTTAAGTTGAGATGGACAAACGAACCAAAAGGGCCTGAGATATCGGCAGCAACTACGCCTTCAGCGAACGGAGCAAGAAGAATACTTTTGCCTAAGGCTAGATCAGATGCCTCAGCTACCCTTCCACTACGAAAAGAGCCTGCGATAACCTCACCAGTTGCGCCTGGGAATCTACAGTTCGTATCGTCATTTCCTCCCGAGTCGGGAAGGGGTGACTCTTTATTCCTGCATCACTTCGTCACTCATGTCTCGGCATGCCTGGTGCCGTTTTCTCAGAACAGAAATGCAAATTTGTGGCTGCATCCGTTCCTACGGCCAGCAATCATGTCACTTTCTGCAGCCAACCTTCACCAGCTGTATTTGATACAGGAACACGGCTCATCTGGACACATGCCGGTTTCAGCAGACACCGAAATCACTACCACATGCGGCTATAAAAGGCAAGCAATCTCAATGTACGCCACAGCTATCAAGGCGCTCAGTACAGCCGTTTTAGAGAAAACCGATTCCGTTGGCCTCTACCTCACTGCTACTTTACTGCTATCTCTCTTCGAGTGGGACTTTGGTAGTGCAAGTTCTTACTTTGTACACCTAGACGGTGCTGATACTTTGGTATCGTTAGGATTTGAGGATATCTCAAAATTCCCACAGGGACCGTCTATATTGCAGAGCTGGGCTAGAATGCACCACACGAGACTGACGCGACAACTACCTTTCCGCCCTTTGGAGAGGGAAAAGCCCCTTTCTCATCAGAAGATCGCCCAACTTTCGAATCAAGTCCTTGATGGATCCGCCATTTTGTCAGCGCTGGTTGCGGACGCATTTTCGCTACGTAATCGTCTTGTCCTCCAGACATGCTTTGAAGCACTTAGTCCCAAGGACCACTCTGTACTCCAATTTTGGAGGAATTGGTACTCAAGGGTATTTGGCTTTCCTTATGTGTCCGAAACATACAGTCACAGTATGAAACAACTGGACAAACCTGGGCTTCTAGATGCCCTTTATGAGGATGATATGCGGCTCCGGGCGTGGCGGCGATCGCTCCCAACGACTGCTGAGCCAATTGTTCCGCAGATTCGGCCGAACGACGACGTCAGTAGTCAGGCTAGCGTTTTACCACGCATCACTTCTTGGGTGTTTCCGAGAGATGGGGATGCTTTGCAGTATCTTGGTTACCTGATGGGCCGGATTCTATCCTCGCGAGAGATCATTGATCGCTATTTACTCGGGGACTATTTCCCAAGCTCCGTGTTACCATTACATCCACTTGTCGTGGACGTATTCACAGTTATAGAAGCCCTGGACCCAGAAACCACCATTGCCCATGACATATACGGAAACGGACCGCTATGGATATTTGGAGCACTGTCTACCTGTGTCCCTGATCTCAGAGTGGTGTCCTATCTTCTATATACTGTAATGCCACGATTTCGCCGGTTCGCTAAGTGTGGTCCGTTGCTGGAAATTATCACAAAGGAGTGCCAGATTATCACCTGTGTCAAATCGGAGCTCGAAAAAGGACGTTCGACATTTCTTTGCGATCCTGATATTGTCTTGACGGACGACATTGCTCTCGATGAAAGCTCCCTGGTATATATAAAAATGGCAGTACTTGGACGTGGTGAGCGAGGGTTTTATAGAGATCTTGTAGATGTAGGCCTGACGTAACGACTGTTAAGCTAGACTTTGTGGAACTACATCACCAGGAGGCCACATAGAAAATCAGGTGATCAAGTAGATGATTGAATCACGCATTTCACTATGGATATTTCGGGTGTAGGTTCTTACGTGTAAATTGGGTTTGAGTCCAGACAGCAAAACGCCAAAGCTCGATGGAGTTTCTCCACCAAGAGTTTGCATCCGACCAACTAGTCCCACTCTCCACGAAGGTCCAATCATCATATCAGTACAGCCTTCTGCTAGGCCCAGTAAGGTAACCGAGAGCGCCCTGTCCAATAGGAAGAAAGCGCGGCTTCTGCTCGGTTTCAATATCGAGAAGAACTACCCAGGACCATGTATGTGAATGGAACAATGAGTCAGACACTCAAGAATTTCATGGTCATAGAGACTCCTACTGAGTATATATATGAGCAGTAATCTGGCTTCTCATACAATTCAACCAGCACAATGCTCATCCGAACCGCAACGAGAAACGATATCCCTACCGCTGGAGTCGTTGCGGCAGCGGCATACATCGACGACGAACAGGATGCCTTCATGTTTCCTGGTCGTAAAAGGTACTATGAGAAGTACTTGAAAACGAAAGAGAGTATCGTTCGTCATGGGATGGATGATCCTACTGGCGCAGTGATCGTTGCGGAACTTGAAGAGGGAGATGAAGGTTGGGCCAGTCAAACTGAGCTGATGGGGTTCTGCATCTGGTACAGAGATCAGGAAAAGGAGGGTACAGGAGACACTGAAAAGAAAGAACCTCTTCTATCAAGTAAGCGCCGCCACCTCCTCAGAAGTTTCGTCACGAGTATGGTTGTAATGCTCATTTCCCACTGCATCAATCTGACTTGAATTGACAATAGGAGTAAAGTCGTATATCACAAACTCTGATATCGTTGAATACGTCTCCGACATGTTCGACCCTCTTACTTCGGCTTCAAACGCCGCCACCATGGCTCGTACATGCCGCTCTCCTTCTTCCAAGCGCTATTTCGACACTGATCCTGGCGACTGTGCAATGTATGGTATCATGGACATTGCTGTAAATCCGAAGTATCAGGGTCGTGGCGTTGCAAGAGAGCTGGTTCAATGGGGAATGAACAAAGCAAGGGAAGAAGGTGTTCCAATTGAGCTTGCGGCAACTCCTGCAGGGTCTGGACTGTACACGAAACTAGGCTTCAAGAAAATAGGGGTTTGGCGATGGAAACCGGGTATGGAGGGAGAGGATGGTTTCGGCGGATGGGATATCATGTGGTGGCAGGCGAATTATGATTCCGCTTCAGGTTAAGTTGGCCGTGAGATGGGAGTTGGATGTGTGTTGTTGTAATCTTGAACCTACCATTCTCTTACCTGGGTAGTCTCTCCAGATGATTTTAATTGGCCTGTGTAACGATCAGGTGCCGCAACAAATATTCAGGTATTCGAAATCATTCTTATATGACTATGTTAAAACTACCTTTATCCATCTAGTGAGGACGCATCAACCTTTGTGCTCTCCCTTGCACATATACTCCTCGTACTCAAGATCAGGCTGGCCCTCCCAGTAAAGTGTTTCCGGGTCACTCGAGTTCTCAAAGGTATATTTAGCACTCGCGTCTGGAATGAGAACTTTGGGGATTCCGTTGGCCGCTGCTGCTTCTGCAAGCAACTGACATCGACTAGCTCGTTCCATGAGAGTCATGAGAAAGCACGCCTCATCCACTGTCGTTCCGACTGTAAGAAGGCCGTGGTTTTGCAGAATCATACCCTTGCCTTTTGGTCCTACAAGTTGTATATCATGTCAGCAAACATCTTGGTGTAGAAGCTCATTCTCGTACCTAAAGCAGCGCCAATTCGGTCGCCTTCCTCCTGGGTGAGTACAACGCCGCCGAAATCCTATGAATATTTAGCAGAAGGACACCGGAGCGTATGAGATTGGGAACGAACATGGTAGACAGCTTGGGCATCGCCATAAAGGTATGCCGCGTCTTGCGTTAGCATTTCTATAGGCCGACCAAAGGCACTCCATGCCATGCCATGCACACTGTGAGTATGGCACGCGGCAATAACATCTGGTCGAGCCTTATGCACAGCGCTGTGAATCAAGAAACCTGCGGCATTTGCCGGTCGTCTCATATTTCCTGACAGCAAAATTTGAGTATAATGCGTTGAAGATACAGGCTGGGTATCTTACCTCCGATCGGTACACCATCGTAGTCAACGAGGATCATGTCGCTGGCTTTCAACATGCCGAAATGCACTGCCAATGGGTTCTATAACTCATGAGACCCTAGCCTTAATTTTTCTCGAACGTCACTTACTGTCCAGAAAGTATGAGGGTTTTCTGGGTCTCGCACCGAGATGTGGCCGGCCATGCCATCTGTGTAGCCTAATCGTGCAAAAACACGAAAGGCCAGAGCCATCTTCTTCAACATCCATTGTCTTTGTGCGGCAAATGTGGGATGTTTGGGAATTCCAGGGAGACAAGCACCCTGTGAGATCAATTGCAGGGGCGTTTTTTCCACCTTGGCCTCGGGAGGCTCTTCGGTGTGCGCTGAGGGTGCCATGGTATGTATATCGTCTTTCCTAAAAAGAAAGCAAAAGAAAGTATTTGATTGAGAAGAGAGGTTAGACTGGAGCAAGAGGATCTTCCGACGCGAAATGAAAGGCTGATATAATTGCAGAACGATATAAAAGCCGGGCTTAATTGCCCTTGTTTATAACATGGCCCTTATCAAAGCTATCGGTAACTGTCATCGCTATTGCGACCGCATGCTTAGTAGACACGCTTAGCTCGTTACGGTAGTCAAATACGATTAGTCATTTACCATGTGGATGTCAAACCAATCAGCAGGACCTGTTATCAATGTTCCTCCGTATTCCTTAACCAACTTCGCTTTAGTTAGTGGCGGCAAAATCTGCAACGACTACGGCAGTAGGAAAATAAATACGAAGAGATTACATCAACGAGCATTCGATTGGGTATTGTATCCTCGGCGTCTTGGTTACAAGCATGACGTTTCTTGATACATGATCATAAGGCAAGATAGACAAATAGCCTGCGGCATGAATACGCAACTCACCAGCTTGAAAAGGCAAGTCGGCGGCATGTGCGACCTAGCTCGTAAAAAGGTTACAAATTGGGTCAAGAGGAGCATCTATTATGTTTATCATGATGTACTTGAAAGCAGGACGATTCCATATTTGACTGGTACTAATAGACGCTGCTATGTTTGTAGAGATCGACGTGATCTCAATCGTTCTGTCACCATTCTTACAATCCATTCAAAATGCATGCTGTAAACAGACTACCACAAACACGAAAAGTCCAGCTCGGTCTAGGCATAGTGCCGTTCCAACGGCTACTGTCAACCACAACCCATTTCCCTGGACACAGCCAACGCACGACAGCAAAACAAGTTAGTAAAACCCCAGGCCGATGCCATCAAAGCAACATGGGAACTAACGGGTCCTCGCCTAGCCGTTGTTAAGAACAGTAGCAGGACCGGATAATGCCATCCACGCGCACCACTTCCATTCCTCTGCAAGACTCCGAGGTGATGACAGCACAGGCATTGCCACCAGTAGAAAAACATCGAGAACTCCTATTTCAGTCGACGGCGAGACCCTGAGATTCTCTTCTATTCTCCTGCGAGACTCATGCTCGTGCCCATCGTGCGTTCACGAATGGTCCAACCAACGACTCTTCTCGACGGCCGACATTCCTGCCGATATCCAAGCCCGCTCTGTTGAGATCGATGGCGCGTCAGATACGGTGAACATTAGATGGAATAAGGATGTTCCGGGCCACAACGCAGACCACACTACGACGTTGAGCATGGCAGCCTTGCGCGAACTCAGCCAATCTGGCTCTCTGCCTGGGTTTGGCAAGGACACCCACCATGCACAGGTTCTTTGGACCAAGGAGCCTCTGAATCTCCAAGACTTCGATTACGAAGAGTACATGAATGATGACAGGGCCGTCTACAAGCTGATCCATCAATTGCGGACCGAAGGACTTGCGTTTGTCACGAATGTTCCTGGTGTGGAAAAGTCCGTGGCGGCAATCGCAACTCGGATCGGCCCTGTCCAAGATACTTTTTATGGACACACGTGGGATGGTAAGCCCCCGAGTAATGGTCAAGATTGGAGCGGCAATTAACATATGCATAGTTCGAACTGTCCCAGAAGCAATCAACGCCGCATACACGTCCCATGATCTAGGCTTCCACACTGATCTGTTGTACTTCTACAACCCTCCGCATGTCCAACTTCTCCACTGTGTTCAGTCCGCATCTTCCGGTGGAGCCAGCGTCTTCGCGGATGCCTACAAGGCGGCCGTGGACTTGTTCAATTCGGATCCGGAAGCGTTTGAGACCCTGGCGACGATTACTGTCAATTATCATTACAACCATCCCAATGATAACGTCTACCGCACGACGAAACCAGTCATCGACCTCCGATCGCTTCGTCTTGGTGACACGGTCTATACACGAGTTCACGATTATGCGAAGGACTGGCACAAGGTCAATGTTCAGAACGGCGGTTCTGGATGGACTGATGCCGTACTGGTTGATCATATGCAAAAGATCAACTGGGGACCTCCCTTCCTCGCACCCTTCTCAAATCATCAAGACCCCATGCTTCAAGACGGTCCCGGCCAACCTCCTCTCTCAGATTTGAACAACAAAGTCGAGAAATGGCACGAAGCGGCCTTCAAGTTCAACGCATTGCTGCAACGATCAGAATATCTATACGAGCGAAAGATGAACTCGGGCGACTGTGTGCTTTTTGACAATACTAGGACGTTGCACTCCAGAAGAGCTTTTGAGACGGCTGACGTCGGAAAGCCACGGTGGCTGAGGGGAACTTACGTTGATAAGGACTCGTACTTTAGCAAGTTACGCGTCTTGAAGCATCGGTTTGATCAGTCAGGGGAGTAGCTTGTCTGATCCTCGGCTGGCATGAGGCTGCCGAAGGAGCTGGGATCAAACGGTAGACTACGACCCGGCTTTGCGTAGATAGACTAGTTGCAACATTATGTATAGATTCGAAAACATGGTTTGGGATGTAAAGACGGATTCATACAACATTTCCGCAATGCAAGGTGTTGATAAAAAAAACGCCCTGTTAGTGATGATAGCTGGAATCACGTGATGCACCAAGGTCCGCAAAGGCCTCTATCACTGAAAACTTTTATGGGGTTTCTGTTCTCCGCTTCGACGGATCCTCTCCCAACGACACTTCACCTCCCACATCTCATGGATTCACAGGCCTCACCACAAACAGACGCGCCAAGAACTAAGCGCACTCGCAAAGGAGCAGCGAAATCAAGGAACGGTTGTTCGAAATGCAAAGCCAGACGAGTGAGTGACATATCCGTGGCGACAATCACTTGGATCGCCCAACGTTTAACGGCGTCCTAGATCAGATGCGATGAGAAGCAACCCAGTTGTGAGAATTGCGTCAAGTTTGGATGTCCATGTCCTGGATATCAGATTAAAATTCGTTGGTCGCACAAACACCAGCCGTCCGTGACATCGACCTTTCAAGAAATAACTTTCGGGCAACATGATCAACAACAACACCCTTCCACCGCCAGCCAAGTGGCTCCGCCAGATGAAACCAGCACGGAACTTCAGTTAAATACATTGCAAAATGTATCGGGTATCTTACAATGCGAGCCCGCCGCCCTGGGTGACGACTGCGGTCTCCCTTGGCCAGTCGAGGATCCGTCGCTATGGCTGACCACAGAGGCTGATATCGCTATTGGTGGCGCTGACGAGTCTTTTCTGGACCTTCTCAATAATTCTGAGACGACTGAAATTTCGAATTCGCATCATGACATAATACCAATGGCCAATCCCAGCATTATACAAGCGCCTATTCACTTATCAACTACTCTAATCGAGTACTGGCTCCGGCACATATGTCCAGTACGATCCGCCTTCGATTCTGATGTCAACAACAACCGCTCACTGGCTCGAAACGCATGGTCTACATCTGAGGCCGCATTCTATACAATGCAAGTCATGTCAGCTGCCTGCCTCATGGGGACCATGCCTCAACTCAGTGAAACATTACCATTACTGAGAGAACAAGCTATATCAGCCATCAATCATGGCATCTATCAAGTGCGAACTCTACAAACAGCCAGGGTGACAGCTGATCTGGCCTTTGCTGTATTTGCGCTGGGAACTTCGTCACATTGGACCAGTCCCACTGCTTCGGACAATCCATGGCTGGAATCGGCTCGCGAATTGCTTTCCATTTGGAGGTTGAGGCTTTCGACAGCGGATGCACTACTATATGCATACTTCTGCCAGGCATTGACCTACTGGGAGATGCTTCTTACGGTAGTGGGTATGGGCTCGAACTTTGCCAACGTCGAGAAAAGACGAGGGAAATACCACGTGAATCTCCGCCGAGCGATGGGCTTGGAAGCGAGTGGTTCTGACACCACACAAGGCCAGCAAATTTCTCTCAACTCAAGTATTAAACTAGTTGGGACTCTGCCAAACTCTTGGTGTGGCATCTCGAACGAGGTAATTGAAGTCTTTGGTCAGGTACTGGCTCTATGTCGCAGTGCATGCGATTACAACCAAAAAAACGCTGCCCTTACCATTGAGACAACGAGCAAAGCCCTCTGCGACATAGCAATCGCGCATGAGCTAGAAAAAGAACTACTGACTATGGACTTTGATACGATCGTGCTCTTGGAAGAGGTAGAAGGGTACTATGTTGACACGCAAGACCATAATACCCCTGTATCCCACCTGCTGCAAACAGCTGAGGCATACCGCAAGGCCGGGTTGTTACAGCTATATCTGACTTTTGACGATCTAGTAGTCAGCACAAGTGATGGACGAACCAGGTCAACTGCTACTCATGCGCTATCCAGCGATGAGGTGGATAAGGAATCCCGTGGAAGATTCCTTGTCGATTTGGCTTTACAACTTGTTGCTACGCTGGAAAGGATTCCGGCTGAATCGGGCTCGAAGTTTATTCATCCCATGCTCTATCTCTCCGCAGCCGTCGGTCTGAGATTCGACATAAGCCCGTGTGGTTTTCAGGAGATTCGAATCTCGGAGGAAGTCAATAGTGACCCCTCCAACCTTAACTATTCCCAAGATTGGAATTTATTCGACCCTACACAGATACCATCAGGTCTGCCGAACGAGTCAAATGCTCTGACGACATTTATCCCCCAGTCAATACTCAAGATCGCCGAGGCAAGACATCTTGTCTGGTCAAGGCTCAGTATAATTCGACAGGCTCTCCCATACAAATCCAGCGACAGTCTACTTCGACTAGTGAAAGCCATCTGGTCAGAATATGATGAACCAAAGCCGCAAACGTCGACAATGCATTGGCTCAAAATTCTGCGTCAGACTGGGTTGGATATACCTCTGTGATTTAGCTCATGGCCCAAGAGTCCCCTCAGCTCCATTGCTACCAGTTTCTTCTCGATGGTTCTTTTTGTTGGATCAATTCGATCTTGCTTTCAAATGGGCGGCTTAGTCTTGGGGAGCCTGACGTGCAAGTATAAGCAGCACGTAGGGTGGGAATAGATGGTTGGGATCTATGGATGAACACCAGTCAAAAGAGAAATGCTTTTGAGACATAGACGATTCTTGATACATATAAGTTGTTAAATGGCAGTCTTTGCCTGTCGGTGCATCCCTAAAAGCTACCCACTTCCAGGACTACCACCGGAACTCCGCTCATAGCATTTGATCAACCTTTTGTAATTTCGTGACTCAGACATACACTTTCCAGACTCCTGTCGTGAATGTATCTTTCCCCAATTCAAAGAACACTATACGCTATTGTATGCTGTCTATCTCAAATGAATTTGCATGAAAACTAACCGATCCAGTTCGCGATGACTGAAGCGTTCCGATTTCTCCACGTCAGTGAACGAAGGATCTGCGCTTTTGAAAGAAGGATCTCAATGCCGAGACTGACCGAGATTCAAAACAAGTCTAATTAACCTAATCACTCTGAAGCGCTTCTGCCGAAGGACGGCTCTGGGACGAAACTCGTTGGCATAGGCCGAGTTTGTGACACAGCAGGCTCCATCGGGGTCCATTGATAAGCACCCTGTTCATTCTCTCGGCTTTCCGAGTCGACCTATGCGATCCCAGTAAACATGACTATTAACAAAAGGTGCTTGACAAATAACCCCGTCACAAGCTATTGCTGGAGTTGTCTCAAACTCGGAATTAATTCCGGCTCCGGCTCAAAGTGGAGCCTTTCACTGACATCTCTTTCCTCAAGGGTGTCCATAAATATCCGAAAAACTAGAATGGGCGGCTACCACTGGCTGGCAGGTAGCGGAAGAATCCCGCTTAGGCCATAGAAGCTCGACTTACAGATAGCCCATCGACGCAGATATAAAGGACTCTCCCCAGTGTCAATAAACGCTTTGAAATATTCATCTTCTCGGGAACTTTCTTACTCTACAGTACAATACCAAACCCTATTATCAACCCTTCATCACCCACCAATGGCTCCCACGATTGATCTCGCCGAATACCTCTTTAGGCGCCTGCATGAGGCGGGTGCCCGAGCCGTACATGGAGTACCTGGGGATTATAATCTTCAAGTCCTTGATTACATCGAGCTCGCGGGTCTCTCCTGGGTCGGCAGTTGCAACGAGCTCAATTCGGGCTACGCGGCTGATGGTTACGGACGAATCAAGGGTATCAGCGCCCTTATTACAACCTTCGGAGTGGGCGAACTCTCTGCTCTCAATGCTATTGCAGGCGCTTATACCGAAAGAAGCCCTCTTGTTCACATTGTTGGAACACCAGCTCGAGGTCTTCAGCAAAGGGGAGCGAAGCTACACCACTCTCTCTGCAATGGCAGCCCGGACGACTATTCCACCTTTGCCGAGATGTGTTCCAAGATCACTCAGCTTCAGGAGAATTTGATGGACGCAACGACAGCACCGAGCCAAATTGACCGTGCCATCATTGCCTGTGTCCAACACAGGCGTCCTGTCTACATCCAACTCCCGGCTGATATGGTCGAGGCCAAAGTTTCGGCGGCCGATTTGTCGAAGCCTCTCGATTTCTCCGTGGAACCGAACTACGAACGTATCGAAAAAGATGTTGCGGAGACTATTCTCGAGAAGATTCACCAGTCCAAGCAACCATTTATCCTGGTCGACGCTGGAGCCTCTCGCTACGGCATAGCTACAGAGGTCAATAACCTTGTTCAGGCCACCGGCTTCCCTACAGCTACAACGCCATTCGGGAAAGGGGTCGTTGATGAAACCGTGCCCAATTTTCATGGAGTATACGGCACCGTTGGAGATCACGTGTTCACAGACTGGGTAAAGGATTGCGATTTGGTTCTTTACATCGGCCCATTTGAGACCAATGTCAACACCTACTATTACAAGACTATTCCTGATGCATCCAAGACGATCAGATTTGAGGAAGATTCAGTCGAAATTGGTAGTGCTGATAACGAAGCTAAGAGATGGAGTCTTCATCCTCAAGGACTTCTTCGGCGAATTCTGGCTCACCTCGACAGTTGGAAACTACACCAGTACACTGAGTATCCCTCAGTGCTGCCTAATCTTCCAGCGCTTCTAAAGAGCCTACCCCCCATCCAAAGAACAGATCCTTTGCTTCAAGACACATTTTGGAAACGGCTTTCGAACTTTTTTGAGCCAGGGGACATCATCATGACCGAGACTGGCACTCCAAGCATAGGTGGTCGCGATTTTGTCCTTCCTCGCCAAACAACGCTCATCAACTCCGGTGTCTGGCTCTCAATTGGCTACATGCTTGGAGCCTCTCAGGGAGCTGCCCTTGCCCAGAGGGACCTTGCAGCTGAGGATCCTTCTCGTGGAGGACGAACTATTCTTTTCGAAGGTGATGGAAGCTTCCAAATGACGGCCCAGGAACTCAGCACTATCATCCACAAGCGTCTTGATATGATTATCTTCCTTATCAACAACGATGGTTACACTATCGAAAGGCTGGTGCATGGTGAGAATGCAGCCTATAATGACATCGCGCCGTGGAGATATCTTGAAGCCCCAAGTTTCTTTGGGGCGCCGAAAGATGGGTCCTATAAGACCATGACAGCGAGAGCATCAAACTGGGGAGAACTTACGGACATCATTTCTAAGGACGAATTCAAGTATGGTTCGGGACTTCGTATGGTTGAAGTAATGATGGAACCGATGGATGCGCCTGTCATTTTGAAGCGCTTGTTGGAGAATTATTCCGCCTCGGCTAGTTAAGCATCGTAATTGAACTTGGCTATAAAGATAGATGAATGATATGGGCTGCAAGCTTGAATCGATGACGCGGATCGTTCACGGGATCATGATCCTTGCATGCATGGCGACCCAGTGATTGGGGCTAATCTAAGGTTAGCGCTTCGACCTTGACTCTTCAAGGGATGTTATTCACTGGCTGGCGAAAGCCATTTGCATGTTGCTATGTATGGAGAAGCAGTGAAGGGTGGAGCAAAGTGGCAAGAGATAGACTTGGTGTAGGCGAAAAGCTTGTCGAGTGGCAATGTTCGAATCTGGTTCAGTGCCCCCTAATATGCGAGTCTTGAAATCGGTGAGAGGTCAAAAAACCCTTGAACCACTGTTTCTAGATTCATAGCATAGGTCTCAGACATTTATTCGCCATGTACAGAGTTGGTGTAATGGTGGCATGACTGCAATATTGATCCAACATCAGCTGCTTGTGTAAGACAACATCAGATGCCAAGCGATAGGCGACTAGACAACATGAATCATGAGTCTCAAGTCGATGTCATTGCCAGTTGACTTAATACTGCGTGATTGAGAAGCCTGGTATGAGTATATAAGCAGCCCTCAGGAGCTCTCACGCCAGCTCTAACCTGAACTTCAATAGCCACCGCAGCTCGAGATTTGAAATAATACTACAAGTCTTTGGAATTTTTTAAACATCAAAGAACTTCCCTTTATCGCACAACGAAACCCTTTTGACTTTATTTTGTTTCTCAAAATGACTGAAAAACTCAACCGCGGCGCCGAGACTTGGCAGCACAAGATCCCGCGAAATCTCGTCAAGGATAACATTCAGCTCTACAATGCACTGTACGATGTCTATGGCTCAACAAGAGGGGCGCTCAACTTCTCTTATAACGAGGCGGCTAAGGAGGAGGAAATTTCCATCACCGCGTACCTTGAGCTGCCTAAGGACTTGCTGACAGAGCTTCAGACTAAGGGGGCAGTCAAGAAGGCTTAAGCTAAAGTTAAATGTTTTCTTTGTTGCTCTCATGCTTCATGCAGGAATCTTGAAGGATGGAGACACATTAGTCAGCTGCCGCTATGGTGAGGTCTGAAAAATTCTAGTCAAGTCCAATAGATTGAAATTAATGAAAAGATTGTTCAGATACGAAGAACTCTGAGTAACATTCTCTATCGAACCTTGCTGGCCATGAAGCTACCATATCAATTCACCACCATGGATATTACCCATAAGTAGAAAGTCCAAAGCTGCACTTACCAATGTAGGCATCAAGATCGCAAAAGGAAGACCCTTGTCCCGCCTCAAGATAGCTGGTGCAAGGTATCAGAGATCAGGGATATCGTATGGCTGAGTATGAAGCACTGTGAGAGTCTTTCCACCTGCTCTGGGCCTTATTTCACTTGTTGAGAACACCTCTATTCTATTCGTGCGTCATACATAAGATTGCTACTGATACGAGCTTACTCAGTGAGACTGCGTCAGAGTGAAGTTTGACAGATATTCTAGTCACACAGGCTGCAAATTTTGAATAGATGTTATGAAAGAAAGGCCGGCTACTGAGTAGTTCACATGAGCCTCACCGGAAAACAACCTAGCGCTTCCTAACTCTTCCCCTTCTTCAACTTCAACAATCATATTACCTCAAAGCTCTAAACCAACAGTACCGAGTCTTCTACTTTCTCAAGATCAAACAACCGCTTCTGACAAAGATCACTCCTTCTCTATTCTTCTCGCCAGAATGGCCCGTGAACGCAAGCAAAACGACAAGACTTAGTCGCACAATATCATGGCAGATCGGGTGAAAGATCGAGCCGAATTTAAAAAAAAGCGCTAGCCGAGATTTATGGCTCAACCAAGGGGCACCCAAACTTCTACTGCATCGAAAGTTGAGATACTTTTACTGTCATTGGGTTCAAGAAGGAGCATAAGAATCTGAGAACACAGCTGGAAAACAAGGGTGCTATCGAGAAAGATGGTTAGCCTGGATTGACGAGCTTTCTCCTTTATCGTTTGCATACTCCAACGTGGAGAAGGCGTATTTGAGGAGCACTCGATGATTTGCACCATGCTGGGGACTTGGAAGGTTTAGTCACCATCAACAAAATGGGATAACGCAGGCTTGTGTTCTTCGGTGCTACCATTCAAAAAATCTCACTGTCGCTGAATGCAGAGTTTTTCATGTTATAGCTTATGATTGACCTGTGATCAGACAAAGGAGAGCCATCATCACGAATGCCCCTTACGAATGCCCACGACACTCAGCTCGTTTGGGGGTCATTATTGACGCGTTATGAGATGTTAAGTCGCGGAGCAATTCGATTTATTTTACTCTATACAATTTGTACATTTCATGCCGAGGCATCCCTCCTTTGGATCCTTATGTGCATATCCTCGAAGTAGCTCACTCCTCCATTCACAACATAAGTTCCCGTGTTTGACTCATCGACCAGGTCCACCTTGAAAGTCCTCAAAAACTGCAACGGACCCTTATAAAGCTCCATTCGCGCAACATCCTGCCCAAGACAAACTCGGGCACCATATCCGAAACCCATGCTGTACTTATTATAAATCTTGGCTTTGTCGGCATCCAACCAGCGCTCGGGCTTGTAGACTTCAGCGTCATCACCGTAGATGTTCGGGTCTCGGTGGACAAGCCATGGGTTGCAGGTAAGCTCTGTACCCTCAGGAACGAACTCGCCACAGATTTCGAGCCCTCCCTCGGGCGCGATACGAGGGAAGATGTTGGGCGCAGATGGGTTGAGTCGCATGCTTTCCTTCACACAGGCGACGTAGTAAGGGCAGTGCTCGACAACTTCATCGTACTGAGGCATTTCAGATAGCTTTCCAGCTTTAGTGGCCTCGTCAAGCTCGGCCAGAAGCTTTTTATAAATGGACGGATTATTAAATAGGTGCACCATCATTGCCTGGAATGCTGTTCCTGTCGTGTCTGCACCAGCGAGAAGCACAAGGAGAATCTCAGCCTTGATGTAGTTGATATCCAGTGGCTTTTCGTCCTCATCTCTCGCCTCGATGAAGCTAGTTTTGTCCGTCAGCAACTTGTTCTTAGCTGTAGTACTCAAGTAAGTCACTTACGTCTGAAGCAAGTCGATTCGACCGCCTGTGGCGCCATTCTCAATATCTTTGAGACGCTGGTCAATCAAGCGATCGCGAAACCGCATCAACGTTCCGATGCCAGAATCCTGCTCGGGACTGGCAACCATGTACTTGCCCAAGAAAGTGCTCTTTACCCAATTAGTAAAAGGGTACAATCTCGCCATTATACCAAAAGGCGTGAGACCATCGTGAAAGCCCTGGATCAACCCTTCGACGTCTTTTCCTTCCTTGATAAAGCCAAATGGGGCACCGAAGCCAACTTCAGAGATAATGTCGTAGGCCATGAAGACTGCCCACGGCGCAAAGTCGAATGGCTTGTTGGTGGAACCAAAATCTCTCTGCAGTCGGTCGATCCAGTTCTTGATGTTGGCGTCGATCAGTGGCTCCATCTTCTTGATGTTTGTGAAGCTGTAGAGAGGCGCCGCAACCTTTCTGTACCTGGCATGGATACCTGCATCTTGCATGTTGAACAACGACTCATCCTTTCCAAAGCTTCCAGTGATATAGTGCTTAGACTTGTTCGCATGTCGATTGTAAATCTTGGGAAGTTGTGTTGCATCGCTGACAAGCAGCATGGTAGGCGTGATTCTAATGACAGGTCCTACATAGAGTCAATGACTATTCATTCCATACAAAAAAGACGATCGCATTACCATGCTCTCGATGCAGCTGTTGGAAAGTTGCACACTCGTCGGCTTTCACATTGTGATAAGTGATCCATAGCCTCGTGACACTACCCCAGAAGTTGCCTGGGAATTTTCGAAGAGGATGAAAGACGCGATACTTGACAACCTGATAGACGACGCTGAAGACAATGTAAGCAACACCCAAAAGGGCAATGTTCACGATGCTTAGCACAGCCATTGTCGTGACAGCTCAAAAGCTTTCTGAACAAAGATGGACCAATTGTTGGAAGCGCGAAATAATCAACGTCTTTGAAACAAGGGGATAGCTCCGATTTGTAACAACGATCGGCACTTAACCACCGGAAAAGACATGGACATCAACCGCTTGCCTTTCTGGCCGCTCTCAAGAGTCTCCCCACACATAACGGGCACGACCTGTAACCGGACTTGGCTGGCGCGACGTTGTGTTGCAACGGCCTGACGATCATTTTCCAAGGCTGTCAAAAGGCCCGTGATTGCTACGCTATGCGGTCTGCGCAGGAGTGGGTTATTCGCTGAGACTCTTCGGTTTCGGCTCAGCGGGACACTCAATGGCATGCAAAACCCTGTCATTAAGATGTGTTTGCCTACTGATGAGCGACGGTGACATACAACCTCCTTGTTTTTACAAAGTTATACCTCAGGTCTAACGATCAACAGAACTCGGCGCTATTGCTGTTACGGTACGTGTGCTTCTGCATTTAAAACCGTTACGGCAAAATTCTGATCCTGGTCTTATCCACCGAAGATCCACGCTAGGAAATCAGGCTCAATAACCTCGTTATCTCCAATCGAGCACTGCAAATTCACATGTGAGCTATAAATCCGGCTACCAGGAAAGAAGGAAATTCGATCGACGTGGAAATTCCCACATCCAAGACTCATGCAGAATGTTTGCTTCTTCCTGGCCAGGAGATTAATCTTGGCTGCATGTCTGTGTAATTAATCCCCACCCGAGCAAACATGAATAACCAACGCAACAAACAGGTAAGACACTTCATGCGAACCTGGCAGACCCAGAAAAAGAGAAAAAGAAAAGAAAACCCGGTGACGTAGTTACCATTGTTGTGACAAAGAAGTTGACTGACTTTGGCGGGCCGTTGACGCGTTTTTGATGCAAAAATAAATTCCAGAGGGGTTAGAGGGGCAAAGCTGAGAGAAAAGTACAGAAAAAGAGGAACCTCGGTATTGCAACGTCATGTTGGCCATTCTAAATGTGACAGGTAAGCAACAGTGCGGCTCCACGGGGGCCCTCATCCGATAACCCGTTCTCTGTCTCGGCTGTATCCTAGAGGCCAATCACTCACTAAAAATCCGCCGAGTCAATCACTAATGGAACGTTGTGTTGGTCCAAGATTCAGATCACGAATCTTTAGACACGGTTCCCCTGATAATTGCTCGAGAAAATCTCTGTCGACCCAGTATATATCCACTATATCCCTGTGTTTTGGACAAGCAACTTCCTTGACGGTAGATAATCTCGCTCAACAAGCATTCTTGGATCATACGCGGAAAGTGACCGCAGTATGGAGAATCTCCTATGGCCGAGTACTACCGAGTCAAGTCTGTGCTTGTTACAGACTGGACTGGTAAAGATAATCATATTGCCAAGCAAGTGCTCTCTTCTCTTGTGTCTGGAAAGGGCCGGTCATCGCTGTTGGTTCCTAATGGGGTTTCCCATTTAACTACCCGGCTGCGTTCTCTGCACGAAGTGCGGGTAGTCTAATCCTTCGTCCACGTATTCTTTCTCGATTCAGCCATGGCCGAGAGTCAAGGTTCGACAGTCAATTCTGTGGCTATCGTGTTTGCTGTTATAAGCTTTCTTGCCGTTGTTCTTCGATTGTGGGCCCGAGTGTTTATCGTGAGGTCTGTTGGTCTTGATGATTGTAAGTCTTTTGGTCTCCCATATTGCTTTGGTGGGTTCTAACTGCCTCAGACTTAATATGCGTGGGAGCGGTAAGTTCAAATCACAACAAGCATTGTGCTTGCGAAATATTGACTCATGACAGTTACTATCATGGGCCTTCATCGCCTGCACGATAGCCTGTGAGTGCTCTATTGCATACCTCAAAGTCTTGTCGCTGACTCAATCTAGCCGTGCATCATGGGCTTGGTAGCCATTACGTCGATGTCATCCAGCGAGGCACCCCAAACTTCATCACCTACCTCCAAATCGTCTGGCTATCCTCCATTTTCTACAACGCTTGTCTCGGATTCATCAAAGTATCCGTCCTCGCACTCTACACGAGACTTGGCGACCCGATGCTCCGCAAGACAGCTTTCATCATGATGGGAGTGGTTGGCTGTCAAGCTGGTGCCAATGTCATGGCTTGCATCTTTCAGTGTACGCCAGTAGCAGCTGCATACGACATCACCATGCAGCCCGAAAATATGAAATGTGTCGATATTAATGCATTTTATCTGGCTAATGCTGCTGTCAACATCTTCACGGATATTCTCACATACACGCTACCCATTCCGCTCGTGATGAAGCTTCGCGTGCCGAGACGGCAGAAGATCAGTTTGGCTGTCATTCTAGGCCTGGGACTTTTGTAAGTAGATACCTCGAGTCCTCACATCAGCGCTGTACTTGAACGGATCTGTTGCTAACATTGTTTCAGTGCTTGCGTGTCCTCCATTATCCGAATCACGTACATTCCCCCAATGCTTAGCTCCAAAGACCAGACATGGGTTATCTCAAATGCCATGTACTGGTCCGTCATCGAAACCAACATTGGCATTCTTGCTGCTTCAATCCCGTCGTATAAGGCTATTGCCAAAAAATACGCTCCTCGTCTTCTCGGCAGCTCTGGCATGTCCAGCCACAAGCTTTCCGGATTCAAACAAATGCCTCTCGAATTACAAGGGTCCAGAGCGGGTGGGGCTGGTGCACCCAAGAGCCAATTTGAGACGAATATCAAAAATGGACTGGATGACAACAGCAGTGAAGAAGGGCTTGTAATGCCTAATGGTCGCATTGGGGTCAAGACTGATATTACATTCCAGTACGAGAACAATTCAGAAAGCAAGGTAAACAGCACTGCGTAGATTCTAGTTCATTTATAGCAGGTTGAATCTGTTTGCTAGTTAGACTATAATAAAGAACGCATTTCGCCACATCTCAAGTGCAGAAACCTGTCAGGTTGTCACTGTTAATCCCTGGTAGGTTTCATCACTCTAAAGTCTACTGAATACACGTGAACTAATTACATAGACCCCTCGCTATCACTGTCCAACAGCTTGGAGCGCTCAAAAGAGACACTTCAAGACATGGACGATGAAACGCATTGCCCAACCAGCGCCTTGACTCTAGTCCTTTTCCAACCAGGGTATTCATATTATTACCCTTAGCTATACCATAGCCTTGGCTACCTTATCTACCCATTCAGTGTCAATATTTCGGTATCTATCTGATGCTGACTTGTGTATCGACATCTGGCACATCACCGTCCTATCTCCTTTACTGATAGTAACTGGGTCCTCAACATCCTCTCCGGGATTTAGACCTGACCCAATGTTAAAACTATAAGGGGATCCCATAACCAATCGCGTCAGTTTGTATTTGTCCTCCCAGACGAAGTCGCCCATACCTCTGGTATTGGTTAAGAACCCTTCTAGGATGGTCTTTGCAAGGGTGAAAGGGATGTTGCCCTGAGGACCATCATCCTGACCAGGATAAGGTGCACAAGTGAGACTTGTCAGATTCTTCGCCTGCGAAAGGGCTCGAGCCATTTCATACTAATTAACACGGTTAGTTCAGTGGTAAGTGGATGGATGAGGTGGTGATCACTCACAAAGTTATTCTCCTGGGGCGGGAACTCAAGTACCCGGAGTTGAGGAAGGCTTTCCGTGAGAAGTGCTACCGTACTAGCTGGTACGAAGGGGATTCTACGGACACTCTCACCCATCACTGGAAAGCAGAGCCGTAAAGTCTCCAAGTCTTTGTGCTTCAAGATGGCCTCTTGAAGACCTGCCGATAGCCCAGGGTATGTCTTAACAACACTGTAAAATATGTTGTAGTTATCGATCCGTAGGCTGGTCAAGGTATCGAAGGAGGCGATGAAGCGATACACGCACTCCAGCTCTGATTCGATCTGTAGGTAATCCTGCCCAAACTTGGTTCCGTTCATTGGCAATGATAGTGATCGTAGGCAAATCTCTCTCGTATCGGCCGAGCTAAACAAAGGCTCTAGATAGTTGAAGAGGGTGGTCCTGCTCTCGTCCAAGTATGAAAGGCTGAGTTCCCGTAACGCGAGAAAGTCGAAAGCTCTCGTTAAATTGGGCATTATACGTTCAGCAAATGGGCCGGCAAACCTCATCCCCTGAAGTGTAAGTGATTTTAGCGCGGTGAAGTCGTGGGGCTGCGTCAAGGCATCTGGATACCGAGCCTTGATTTGGTCTTTCCAATCGGCTAAAAAATCACAACGTGATCTGTTTGTCGATATCTCGAAGCTTTGAAGGGTAGACATCGAATTGAGTAGTATGGACTGAGCAAGATTTTTACCGCTGGTAAGTTTAACACAGTTATTCTCAATGGTCAGATGCTGAAGATTTTTTATCTTGACGAGTGGAGCCTTGGCTTTGTCTTCCAAGTCGTAGTTAGAGGGGAGGTGCAGAGCCTTGAGGTTTCTTTGAGATACGAGACTATGCGACATGGATCTGTGAGTACCGTTAGTATACCTGCACACGCGTAACTGGGAATGACGTACTCAGTTAGATCGGTCGTCTTGACAATTTCCAGGTAATGCAAGTTCTTGAGCACCTCTTCAAAGTATCTAAGAACAATATACTTGTGTTTATGACCTGGTCTTGAATCAATGACCATTTGGCGCACGTAGTCAACGCAAGGCGGCACAGAGTCCGGGTCAAGACGAGTCGAGAACTTCTTCTGTTGGCCTTTGTATTTGCCTTCCTTCTTGAGCTTCTTCTTTTGAGCTATACTGAGGTGCGGCTCAATACGACGGATGGCATTTGGTATGTGTGCCCAGCAGTTAACCTTGACAGCGATGCGTTTATGGAGAATAGGCATCACTATTGAATAATATCTCCTGGACGTACGAGCCAGCTTAAGCAGGTTTGGTGCATCTGTGACCTAAGTTTTTGTGAGCACGACCATCCATAAATGTAACTTTTTCTGTGACCAACATTTTCCAGAATCATTTGCAGGATTTCTGCAGGAAGGACTGATAAGGCGTCATCAGGGGCCGGTGACTCGGTTGCGGTCGGTGCTTTGTTGTTGAGTGTACTCTCGGCATTTGTCTTTGGGTTGGTCTTTTTGCTGGCCTTTGCTAGCTTCGCATCAACTCTTCCAGGTGTGGCTCTTTTCTTCCTTTTAGTGCTCTCCTCTGGCTCTTGGTCGCCTGTTGAGGCTTTACGCTTCTTGTCGGTGCGCATCTCGTTAGGTGTAGGCTTGGGAGATTCTGTGTTTGATTGGACATTGGCATCCCGGATTCTCGTACTTCTTCTTGGCGGTATCATCTTGGCTCCAACATCGATTGTGTCGATATAGGATTTGGCAAAAAAGGAATCAAGGCCCTGCTTGGTGGAGAGAAGGCGTGTAATTTATTGAAGATGTTGTTTAAATTTGGGGATTAGTGGCATTCCGAAATATTGTCTCATGCAGCCTGGACTTTAGGCTTCGACTTCGCTTTACTCAATGAAGATTTTTAACTGTACAGCTTAAAGCTTTATTTTTGGTAACCGGGTGAGCATATTATATGCGTGAGACTTGAAATAAAAAACGTAAAGTTGAAGGCAGGACCTGATTCTAAAATAACGCCGAAAACATATCAAGTAGGGGGAAGAAACGTGTTCTTTTCACCCTTTTCGAAGGGACTTGGTGTGATTACCATTGTGTTGTTCTGTAAAAGCCGTGTTTTTCATGAAAGGCCATGTTGTTATGTGTGGTGTAAGCTTTACATTGAAGTCTATTTAAGCCTTTTCTTCAAAGCCAAATTAGTCATTTTTTTCTCTTCTGAGTTGCTTGTTCGGCTGGCATTAAAGAAAGGGAGCTCTAAAGAGGCTTCTTATGGCTAAGGGAAAAGCTTATTGCTTTCATGATAAGGTTAGTGACTGCCTAGAAATGCGGCGTTACTTTGCTTTAACGTTGAGAGAGAAAACTGTGTAAAAGTATCAGGCATGATGCTTTATTATGTAAATAAATAATTGTGTTTTTTAGATGTGTGTGCAAAGGTTGAAGGCAGGACCTTATACCTTATCAAGGCCCACAGCATCATCCATAGCATCAATTTTGGAGATTTCGTCCCTCAGCCCAGTCGACAATCCTTCCGACGCAAACCTCCCAAGCAAGATCCATCATTAAATGATGAGCTGAACCCGGTATTGAGGTACTCATCACCACCTCATTCGTATCCAGAGGCTGCCCAGACTCTGATGCTTCTCCTACAGCAATCTCATAGGCCTTTGCGTTCTCTTCGACTAATGCGGGCTTCACTAATCGATCCTCCGAAGCAGCAACAAGCAGAACTTTTCGTGATTGGCCTGAGTCACACTGTAATCCAACGAGGTTCTTCAAAACATGGCGGGCCTCCCCAAACGGCCAGAAAACACTGATTCCAGTACGGATACCCTCTTTTACCGTTCTACAGTCATTCAACCATTTCTTGATGACCTCGTCGTCTGTCTCTGGCTGAAAGAAGGCAGCGCGGACCTGATCCGGCGTCTCCAACTGTGAACGCGGGCTCCACGGGTATTTGTAGCCATTGGGGGCCTCAACCTTTTCCCAGTTGGCCGTGATCTGCTTGCCGCCTCCAGAAAGAGGTGCTGAAGCTAAGAGAACCAAGCCGCCAAACTGGATGAGCGACGGGCCGTTTTGGCCTTGATACGCGAGTAGATACTGCAGATGTCCGCCACCGAATGAGTGCCCTACCAGCACCATAGGCGGTGCCTCAGGGTGACGCCGCACAATGAAGGTAGCTGCTGCAATGATATCAGCGACATAATCATCTAATGTCGTGAGCAGTGTTCTTGTCATCCACGATGTTTCCCACGATTTTCCATGACCGCGTATTGATAAGGAATAAGCAGGATAACCATGTGAGGCAAAGAAGGGTAGAAAGTTCCTATAGTCCTCCGCGGAGCAGAAAGCCCCATGTAGACATAAGATGGGAGATTTCTGAGAATCTCCACTGGGACTGCAACCCAAGAGCTCGAGATCTCCGGATGGAGTGGAGACAGAATGCTGCTCAATTGCAGGGGCAGTAGAACTAGATCCAGCCATCGCACTGTGTGAGAAGTGGGCTGAGCAAAAAAACAATTGGAAAGATAAGGACGCGATTATGTTTTCAGAAGTTCTTCAAGTGAATTCGCGTCATCGAAAGGAGGACAACATCTGGAGGTAAGCTTATGCCTCTAATCGTTTTGGCTACTAGCTCAGCTTAGTAACATAGATAAACCAATGACCACGCGTCATTTCGACCTTGGCGCGAGAAACCGGATCTAGCACGGTTATAAACATTCTGGTAAGTGGCCCCAATCCTTTCTGCTCTCACACTGACATCCAGCGCAGACGCCGTGGTTAACACGTCGAGGGGCGTAAATTTATTCCCAAAATTTTAAAGCTGCAGAGATAAACTTCGCAAGAAACGGTAATTATCTAGAGCTTTGACATTTTATCTTTCAATTAATAGTAGCTTCTAATTAAGACTGACATAACTGTAAATTACAGTAATGTGATTATCTATAGGGTAAGATAGCTTCTGGGAGTTGTGCCCTGTGGAACCCTGAGGCATTAATATGATCACTTGGGTGGAGGCTTTTGGCGGACTATCAATACTCCGTGTCCTATGCCGAGACTGCTTTTTTCTAGCTACGTCATTCATTCCTAGCCCTGGGATTAGTCGTGGTGAGCACAATTTATCACATTCGCTCTCCTAAAATATTTCGAGCTATGAGCTAATAGAATATATCATGGCCGTTTAGAGCTCTCAATTTAAGTGTAGAAAATTAAATAGACTTGAGAGAATAAACTAACATGGAATTTAAGAAGAGATCTAAAAGAAGTCCATGGAGATAAGGAGACAATACCTACTAAGTCAGCGCCACTATAAGGTTAACAGATTCATTCACTTACCATTGAGAAAGGACGCTTGAACCCTCGGTGAGTAAACGCACAAATTAAAACGTCCGATTGGTCTGTCTTTGGTCGAGCCGCGTTACTCTCCACTGGGACTCGGGCTTCATCGGACTTTGAGAATATACCGGATTGGGACGCGCGCGCTACGGCACTCAGACTCGCTCAGAGATTTGGTGAAGCATCGTGTCGGAGTTCTTCATGCCCGAGTGCCGTTGCGACTCTTCAATATTATGCGTTTTTCGCTGCAATCAATGGATGATCTTAGATGGTGGAGTAGACCCCCTTGCTTGGTAATGAGATAACTTGACGACCCTGACGAAATAAACGAAGTGTTGAAGGCCTGCTCCAGTGGTCCAAAACTGGATAAAAAAGGTTCAAGGGTGAAATGTAGCACTATAAGATACGCCGAGCATTCCTTCCATCCTGCGCTCAGTGATTAGTTCAAACAGTCTACTCTGCATCTTCCTCCACGACTACCGCTATGACAGTTCATTCCATAAGTCAAGAATCGTCGCTTGATATGCGACCTCTGGAGCAAGATCTCCGTGGCAGAAATGCACTCGTCACGTAAGTTTGACCCTATTCTGTCATTCTCCCAGTCCTCCGCAAAAAAGTAGTCACTTGACGGGAGCGGACTCGCACCACTCATCTGACAATGATTCGAAGAAAAGTTATTGAACGAACTGGTTTTCAGAGGTGATACACGTGGAATTGGTCGAGCTATTACTCTTTACCTGGCCCGACGAGGGGCAAAGATTCTCGGAACATGCTCGTCTCCGGAGTCACTGACTCACATCGAATCTCTATCTGAAACGATCAAGCAAATCTACCAGGGCTTTTCAGATGAGGCGCCCAGAGTAACCGGAGTTGCCGCTGATATTCATTCTACGGATGCGTCGAAGTATATCACAGATGCTATCGACAGGCACTTTGGTGGCCGAGTTCATATCGTCATCAACAACGCTGCTTACTTCGAAAATCGTGACCTTGGGACACTCGACGATTCGTACGTACACAAAATGTTGTTCGCTAACGTACACTACCTGATCATGTTGATGAACAATTTGCTTGCTGGCGGACTTATTCAGCAGAATTCGAGAATTATCAATATTCCTAGCGCATCAACTCGCACAGATCTTCCAACCCCGTGAGTGATCTTGCCCAAAGTTTTATTAAATGTGCCCTTGTTAAACAACTTCTGAACAGTGGAATGTTCACATACATAGCTGCCAAGGCGGCAACTGAGTCACTCACCCGATCCTGGTCTGATATTTTGGGACGCTGTGAGAGCACAACGGGAACAACAGTGAATGCTTCGGCAGTGGGTGTAACGGCCACTGAATCAGTTGTCGAGAATGCGCCTCCAGAATTCCATGATCATATTGTGAATGTGCTTCAGGGGCAGAAGCCTTCATATGGCGGCGTTGGAAGGGCTGAGGATGTCGCTAATGTGGCTGGCCTACTTGTTGGCGAGAATGCAAACTGGGTTACTGGTAGTTTGGTTTGTGCCAATGGCGGTATGACTAAAATCATGTAGAAATAACAGAAAGCAAAAGATGGTTTCTTATAAAGATACCTAACGGGTATACGTGAAAAAGACAGGTTACAAACATTTTATTGTATTGTATACGTTATAGATTGCCCATCATAAAATGGGAGCCTTCTTTTTCATAACCCACACATCATACCATGTGAACACTTGTAAGGAAACTCACTCTAGTTCGCAATAGCTGGTTGAACAAGAGTGTTACCTGGGATAACGGTTAGAATGGTCAGCAGAGTGCTGTTAGGTGAATAAACTTACCTCCATCAGGGTAAACAATCTGGCCGTTGTAGAACAAGCCGCCGTTACCAGCCAAGAATAAAATCGTGGCGGCCATATCTGTATCGGCACCTGGCCGTCCAGCTGGATTGCTCATCTTCTTGTCGATTTTGCTCTTGTTACCTTCGTCGGATTCTCCGGTGGTCATTTCACTAGGGAATAATCCTGGCGCAATGACATTGACGCGGACCTTGACATCCTTGTTGAGAGTGGCCAACATTCGACTGAGGTGGGTAAGAGCAGCCTTGGACGTAGCATAGGCAGGCTGACCCATGCTGGATCCTTTCATGGCTCCCGAAATTGATGAGACGTTGACAATCTGAGACGAGTAGCCGGGCGTCACGTCACGGCCCTTGGCAAGAAGTGGTAGAAAGGCAACTGACATCCAGTATGGACCGGTAACATTCGTTCTCAGAGTGTCGGCCCACTGCTCAGGCTCAGTCTTCAAGAAATGCTCCGAGATGGCCTTGGGGTCGCTCATATCGGGCTCGCCTGCCGAGGCTGCATCACGAGTTCTCAGTAAGAGCACTCTCTGACGATGTCAAAGAACTTACAGAATTTTGTGTTGTCATCTTCGGCAATGCCTGCATTGTTCACGAGCAAGTGAATGCCTTTGGGCTCCTTCTGGCTCACCTCATTCGCTAGGCGGATGGCCTCGTCCTTGCTACTTACGTCACCAGGAAGGACATGAATGCTGCCAGGGCCCGTGCTGTAAGTCTTCTGGGTTTGCTCGAGAACCTCTTTCCGACGACCCGTGATATAAACCTTGGCTCCATTGGACTGCAGAGCTTGAGTGATCATCAAGCCAATGCCGGTCGCGCCGCCCGTTACAACTGCTGTGATATGTGACACATCGAACAGGGAGCTGGCCTTGAGGGCTTGGTTGACTGCTTTGTCTAGGGAGGATTCAATAATCTGAAGGATAGGACGTGGTATGATTTAGTATTTAACTTACGAGTGGCCATGTTGGGTTCTGTATGACTGAATGTAGTGTTTTTTTTTGTCGAGGAGTGAGATTGTGTTTTTAATATTATACAGGGCGCAGGTTTGCAAGACAGACCGCTCATACACATATATTAGAAAATCAAGCACGTAACGTTATGAGAAATGCCTTATTAATTCTAGAAGCATTATGCTTAATGACGACAAGGTAGAGAATTAATGATGGTTATCCTCCACAGAAGACGTCATAGACATTCTTGAATTTATGGTCCACCTCAACACCAAGCAAGAGGTCAATCAGCCACGAGATTGTCTCAAAATGATTCAATAAGTACGATTTAAGTGCCCCGATAGAGTGATTCTTCAATGATAGCCTCCAGGGCACAAGTATCGTGGTTCTTGGTAGCTAGCCACTAACTAATTACCGCTGGCTCATAGTTTTACCATAATAATTAATGATACGCGCGATACCATCATAACTATTAGCACGGGTCTTGCTTTAGGACTACTACTCCAGGGTTTTATCTAGTTTCATTTCTTTCTTCATCCGATAGCGGATATGCGTTTCTCGTCGTTAAATGACAGCGTTGCAATCCGGGGTAAGATTGGTGCGAATTGCCGAGGACATTTATCCGAATCCTCAACCCCACGTTGATCTTACCCCGGATCTACCATGTCAACTACCATACCAAAACCTTGTTTGAGAAAGTGCTGACCGAACGGGCTTGCATGTAGTTGATCTCTGAATTGGTGCATACAAGCGCACAAATAACTGAGGGGGCCAAGCTTCTCGGAGTATTGAATTCACTCGGTGGGTATGATCGCAGGCGTACATAATGCAATGACTGTCCAGTAATAGCCCAGGCGAAAGCAGAAGAATCACCAATGGAATCGACGTCACTATGAACTTCTACTTTCTCTTGCTGCTTTTCTGCGGCTTATCTTCTGCACTACTTGAAGAGCCATTCGTGGCCTTTGAAGCAAGCGAGGGTGCGTTTGAACTTCAGGGCGCAACAATTCTATACGACGAGAAGGACCCAGTCGGTGTCGAGATCGCAGTCAAAAGCCTAGCCAACGATTTGGAGCAAATCACTGGCTCCAAATCCGACATCTTTAGCTGGCAAGCTTTGCGTGGAAACCATAGCTTACCCGCCGTAGTTATTGCGGCTACGATCAACTCATCTCTTGCCCAAGTCCTTCAAAAGAACCACGAAATAGACGTTTCTGACGTTGAGGGTAAATGGGAGACTTTCAAGACAATTCCGATTAAGTCCCCATTGCCGGGCATCGGGAATGGGCTTCTTGTTGTAGGAAGCGATAAGAGAGGAACAATGTTTGGGGTCTATACCCTTGCAGAACAGAGTGGGCAGTCCCCGTGGGTATTACACGAATATGCAAAGAAACAGCTTACTAAACTCTCATTAGTCTTCATTGGTGGGCGGATATCCCGGCGACCAAACATGAAAGGATCTACGCTTTACCAACGGCAACTATTCACGGCGAGCCGAGCGTCAAGTACCGAGGTATCTTCATCAATGATGAAGCGCCTGGCCTTACAGCTTGGTGGGCTAAGTATAGCAACCGCACTGACTATACTTTTGATTCTGAGTTCTACAAACACGTCTTTGACCTGCTCGTGCGACTCAAAGCGAACTATCTCTGGCCGGCCATGTGGGCGTCTTTTGTACCCAAACCTGGAAGAATCTTCTTCACCGACGACCCGCGAAATCAGCAGTTGGCGAATGACTATGGGATTGTGGTATCTACTAGCCACCACGAACCGATGCAGCGAGCAAGCAACGAGTGGGACGCCGACAAGGATGGGGAATGGAGTTGGGTGACAAACAAAGGTGCGGTTGCTGACTTTATGGAAGAGGGCGTTCGACGGGCCGGGAAAAACGAGTCTTACTTTACACTGGGTATGCGAGGCCCGAATGATGGTCCTATGGATGCTGAGGATCCTGTCTCAGCTTTGAAGGAAGTGTTCAAAAAGCAGCGAGCTATCTTGGCCAAGTACCACGGCAACCAGTCAGAGTCGAACCGTAAGTACCTCTACATCTCAACCATTTTGACTGTACATGGTAACTAATAGCACCTAATCCTAGAGGTGTGGACTATATACAAGGAAGTTTACACATATTATGCCGCAGGCTTGGTACCACCGGAGGATGTCACCTTGATGTTTACAGATGACAATTGGGGGAACGTACAACGCCTTCCCACGGAGTCTGAGCGGAAGAGGTCTGGTGGCATTGGAGTGAGTTCATACTCATCGATTGTGCCCAATGTTTTCTGACGAGTATCACAGCTCTACTATCACTTCGAATACGTGGGCAACCCGAAGAGCTGGAAGTGGCACAATACCAATAATCTGGTAGGTCATATGGGGTATTGAACAACTCGCTATTGCTGACTTTACGTAGCCTAAGGTTTACAAAGAGCTTTCGCAGGCGCATGAGAGAGGTGCAGACCGCATCTGGATCATGAACGTCGGGGACATCAAGCCGATGGAGGTACCTCTCAGCTTCAGCATGGACATTGCCTGGAATATCTCCAACTTTGACTTTGACAAGATCCCTCGTTATCTGGAAGCTCTTGCGGCTAGAGACTTTGGAGACGAATATGCTAGCGAGATTGCCAATGCTCTTCTGCGACACAGCCATCTTGTGGGCATGCGCAAGTTTGAGATCACGACGCCAGACACTTATTCCATCCTCAACTACCATGAAGCAGAACGCATTCTAGCTGAGTGGAAGAATTTGGCCAATAAGGTCTTGGAGATTCAGAACAAGATACCCGAGAATCTTCGGGATGGACTATATCATCTCTTGACATATCCAGTGCGCGCAGGATACAATTATCACCTCGTCGTCATTGGCCAAGGGCGCAACTATCAATCCGCTGTTGAGCGGCGCAACTCTGCAAATTCCCTCGCGCAGGAGATCTTGGAAGCCTTCGAAGAAGATTACGACCTTATACTTCAGTATGACAAGATAGCCCATGGAAAATGGGCGGGCATGATGTCAACACCCAAGTTTGACACAGGTGTTGATAAATGGCATCCACCATCTAGAGACGTCTTGACGAATATCTCATATGTACAGATGCGCCAAGACTTCGACTATGGATTTGGAAATCTGGGTATCTATGCAGAAGGATCTCGCAGTGCGGCCATGCAGGGCAGGATTTGTGCGTCGATTGACCCCGTTAATCCGACCAAAGGAACCTATTCACCAAAGCTGCCACCGATGGATCCTTACGGACCCCAGACTCGCCATATTGACCTGTTTCACCGTGGAGACTATCGTACGGATATTCAATGGAGTTGTAACACCTCTGATGCTTGGTTAAAAGTATCGCCTACGTCAGGAACTCTATCCAAAGACCAATCTGAGCAGCGACTCAACGTCTCGATCGATTGGTCACAAGTCCCTAAAGACTTTGAGAACACAACGAGTGTTCGTGTGGAGTGGGACTCGGGATGCTACTTCGATTTGGTTAGCATGCCTGTCCGGAACAAACAGGCACCCAAAGAATTTATCGGGTTCCCAGAAGCAAGCAACTACATTTCTATCGAAGGTCCTCATTTCCAGCGGTCATCAACAGGTCACGTGACTTTTAAGCCTCTAGAGTATCTCGGAACAAGGTCCGAATCTGGGTCGATAGCTCTGCATCCTTATAACGCAGCGCGGAAATCCTCCAACGTGACCCAAGCGGCTTGGGTTGACTACGATATCTACATCTTCAACACCTCATCCCAGGCCAATGCAACCATCTTCATCAACAGCGGGCTCGACACAGACCCAGACTTACCGATGAGGTACTCACTTTCTTTGGTGGATTCTTCTAAATCTGCAGAGTTCAAGCGCGTCTTAAGCGATCCGGAAGTTCCTGGCGATACTCCCAAGGACTGGAGGGCCACTGTGGCAGATCATGTGTGGGTCAGGAATGTCACCCTTGGGAAGTTGAAGCCTGGAAAGCATACCCTTCGATGGCAAGTAAACTCTCCAGAGGTGTATTTGGAAAAGATCGTGGTATGGCTGCAGGGAGAGCCTGCTCAAAGTTATTTGGGACCGCCGGAAACAAAGCGAGTGGGAGTGTGAACTTTGTTAGTAGCGTGATATTGTCAGATTAAACTCAAATGTCTTTCACTTAATGAGAAAATCAGTTCCACAAACCAAAATGGGTACGTTGATGTACTCACTATACACGAACGCCCGACTCTTGACAATGTAGAGGCTTATCAGCCTAGTATCAAGTAGGACATCTTACTACTGTTTTCCACCTTCAATATGCTATTCAGCCTTCGCTAGCTTTCTAATACTCAGCGAAGAGATGCGAGGTTCAAAGAGATTGGAGGAAAACTTTCTTGTGTCTGACATCTGGCCGGGGTATATCTAGTCTAAAACTAACTATAGGCCACCCTTGACACATGTAGAGTGACGAGGCAAGCAAACAGTACACCAATAAGGGGAAGAATGACCCAAGAAATGAAACTCACGTTGCAAGAAACGATATAGGGTTGAAGCTTGTCAGATGCAGCCGCGACTTCATTATCCGAAGTGCAAGTTTCAAAAACTGGGGTAGGATCTTGAGTAGCCTTGACGACACCGAAGTCCTCGGGGCTATACTTCTTCCACCGCCTATCTTTGGTCTTAGGGCACCACGAGCCTCGACTTCCCCGTTTTACCGGAACGATGCTGAGCCGAGAGCGATGGCCACAGACAGAAAGAAATAATAAGTAGTTTGGCTGATCCTCGCCAAGTGACATTAGTCTCGCGCCAATGGTAAACTTGGGCGGTAATGCTCCTAGAAACTGCGAATGTCGGAGTTGGGAACGAAAAGGAGGTTGCGGAGTTGTGCTATTCTGCAGTTCCCACATGATAGAGAACCAAGAGCGAGATAGATAGCCATGTTGACCTTTTTGATACAGCAGGCAAGGCTCTTTGACTTCTTACTGCGCCATATTGATACAGATCGCTGGAACCAATGAGTCCGAAAACCAATAAATTGGCATGTAAACGTTCAAACCCTTCTCAAAGAATAGTTTGACCACCTTGGCATGTTCTGGAATAATGCGTGTGGTCAACTCGAAAATCTTTTGAATAATGTAAATTTCATGACCCAAAGGTTTCCACCGGTCCCGGTAATGCTGATAGCGTCCCTTGAACAGTGAATAATCCCGATGTCCCGCAATCACAGCGAATAAGAAGTTCCGAAAGAAGCCCGTTTGTTCCTGGTTGACATCCATTTCATCCCGATTCAGAAGTTTACGACAATGGGCAAATCTGCCGTGGAAGGCCGCTGCAACCAACGCACTTCCAAACACAGAATCCACGCTGACAGTTGGGTCTGCTCCAGCTTTGAGCAAATCTTCGAACAGCTGCAGATCCGGACACGCTGCTGCAACTGCGAGCAGAGTGGGAAGCGCAGACCGAGGAAGAATTAAGTTGACGTCGACCCCTGCGTTTATGAGCCAATAGAACTCTTGCTTGCTCACGGAAAATGAAGTGATGGCCATGGTTAAGAAACTGACTGCCCCGTCAGTCCAATTGATATCCATCCCGGAATTGGCAAGGATAGGAAACATCTCCCTACAGCCGTACCACCCCGAAGCTAAGACAACTGCCTCTCGATGCTCTTGACAGTTCAGGTCGATACTAACACCTGGAATCATCAACAGTGATCGCAGATTGGGCATGTTTCCACGCAAGAGTGCCCAGATCATTGGTGATACCCCTTCCCACGGCCTGTTACCGTTGGCGCCAAGGCTCACAAATAGGGGAACGAGATTCGCGTTCTTGTTCTGAGCTGCTAGACGAAGGAGGTGATCGGGACTATACACTTCCGTGTTTGCGTCAAGCAGCATCTTAACATCTTCTTCCGCCAGATACTTAACGGCGAGCTCGAGAGTACTTCTATACTCGGTCTTCGAATTTACATCCGCACCTCTATCAAGGAGTTCATGTATGATGCGCTGTCGATTAGGATTGCTCGGACTCCATAGGGCAGCTTTGAGAGACGTGTCTATCTTTGTGGGTGTTGTGTGAGTCCGTGATGTCAACTGGAAGGGGTGAGGATCAATATCGTTGACATCTGGCTTGCCTTTAAGAAGTGCCTCATAAGCTTCCATGCAACCGGATAGAATCGCAACTGTCAATGGCTGGGGGGAGCCGTCGTTGATTCTCACTCCTCTCTGCAACAGATAAGTCCAGATGGGCTTGTGCCTGCGCCTAATAGCAACGGCGAGAGGAGATGGAGTGTTGGGAGGGTGCATATTGGGTTTATCTCCCGCATTCTTCCACAAGTCTTTCACAAGTTCCAAAAGTCCGAAATTGGCCATTACTTGGAGAGGCGTTGTTGATGCATGCTCAGTTGCAAACCAGCCGCGTGAGCGGTAGAATCCTTCAAAGGGGCGTCCTCTCGTAGCATGGAACACATAGATATGGTTCCAAGCCTGGAAAGCTGAGCTGCCCTGTGCAATAGGTTCGAAAAAATCCTTCAAAAGGGATGCAAGTTCACCATTCGCGTTTGCCGACGAATCCACCTCACGCACATGTAAGAGCCCTCGGTAAATGATATAGTGACTTGAGACTGAGTGTTCAACGCATGGACCCTGTCGATCGTCGGAATTATATGTAATTGTCCGAAGGGGACAATCACCACGTTGCTTCGCTCCCGGAGGTAGCCAAACAAAATCTTTTAAGAGCAATCGGAGGGAAGACATAGCCGCATGAAGGTGCGCGTCAAGCAGACCATAATGGTATCTCTCAATGTATTCTCGTGCAGATAAGTGGGAAAATCGCCATACCCTCAACTGTCGGTCATAGACGAGTAGGTTTCCGCAGATGCTTTGAATCGTTTTCTTAGGCAGGGTTGTGTCAATCTCTTTTGGATCGGCATCATGGTCGAGTTGAATCATGAAGGACAACTCGGAATTGCCCAATGGTCTGGATGAGCAAAGCACCCATTGAAGAGCTCGTGTAGCCAGTTGTTCTTCTTGAGAGGACATTTCCTGTATCTGGTTCCAGACCACATCGTAGGCACCTTTGAGTCCTGCAGGCGAGATTTCGATTTGTTTCTTGATATTTTTTTCGCTCCATAGTTTTAGTCGACGAATCTGGTCTACCTGCAGTGCTGCCCATTGAAACATGCCGGCACTTCTTTCATGTAGAACTTTCTTGATCTCATCTTGGAGCTGGGAACTCAAATCAGCCCAACGAGAGTCCCGGGACAGTCTATCATCCACAAACGAGGAGATGTCGTCTTCATTGTCTGTTGCTTGCATCTCTATCACAGGCTTGCCGTCGAAGTGGCGGCGAATGTCGTCGTCGGGTCTGCTGGAGATAAAGACACGAAGCCCTTCATTTCCATCCATCAGATTTCTGAGGGTGTTCATAAGCTCTTCTCGGGTGTCTCTCTCACACTCATCAAGTGCATCTAGGACAATAGTAGTCCTGGAATAATCCTTCATGAGTGTTCCAATCAGGCTTTCGCAAGTAGGTACGTCAAAAGTCGTACCGTTAGCCGCGAGTCTGTCAGGAAGACCTTCCAGAGCTGCATGGATCATTCCATCTCCAGCCTGGCTGATAGGAGTTGAAAGCTGACGCAAGATACTGCGCAGTATGTCTTGGGGGTTTCTTCGATTTGTCTCATCTCTCTTGCAGTAGAAGAAAGCTACTGCTTCGCTCCTTTGGGCATTTTCGATTGAATAGTCGACTACCCTCGAGATCAGAAAAGTCTTGCCGGCACCGGCTTGGACTCTTAGTGGGGTAACTCAAGAATAAGTGGATAAGGGATATACGTACGATTACCATACAGAATAGTTACTGGTGAGTCACTTTCTTCTCATCGGAGGAATTGCTTCTTCTTCCATATCCACTCGCAAGTACCTGCGGTTCGTTTCCCACTGACTTCTTCATGGTGGGCTCGAAACAAAATGGCTGAAATACTCTCCAGAGTTTTGCGTCGTTTCTTTTCATCAATACGTACCAGTATCTCTCTGAGCCGATCGCTCAGATCAGTAAGTGACGGTTGGATTTCTCCTAGTAAACCGAGAGTTTTGCGGGATAAGTTATGCTTGGTGATATTACGGCAGTCTTCACCACAAATCGAGACTTGCTTGTGTTGTGCTTTCAACTCATTCAATTTGTTTCCAGGCTCAGACTGCTTGAATATGGCCGTCGCCTTGCGTTTTGCCTTGTTTTGACTCAATGTCGTATAGCAATACGCAAGCGCGCTCAACAACCCAGAGTAGAGCTTAACCAACTCTTCGTGCAGGTTATCCAGGGCCTGTCGGCTCAATTTGATCTTGTCGTCTGTTTCTCCCGTATGCATGGACTCTTGTGTATAGACCATTTCTAAGACGCGGCCCGAGAAGATGAAGTGCGGTGCTGACGCAAGAAGCTCGATAACACTGTCTGTATGCTCTTGTTCGGCCACTATTGCCTGCCCAGGATGTTAGATTCTCCAAAAGCTTTCTAGTATGATCGGGTATGTGTTACCTGTAGGATAAATCGAAAAGCTGCCCAGGGAAGCGCGGCATGGACGGGGTCAAATGAAGACACGACATCGCCAACCCCTTTGAACTTATTGAGCCAGTGGACAATACTGTCAAAGCATCTTCTGATTCGATGGGGGGATTTATCAAATTCCTTTTGTTTTCGTTTCGTTTGATTAATGAGCCGATCGATCTGCTCCGTATTCGCTAGGTTTCGTGTGTCTTGTTCGAGCGAAGCCAACCAATCCCGTACATCCTCTTCCAGACCCTCACAAGCTCTAGTCCAAAGGCTTGCTTGCTTACTCATAGTGGAAGACTTAAGACGTAGAATATGGTCGCCCCGAAACGTGATGGAGGAACACAAGCTTCATGTCACAGTCCAGTCGCTTTGGGTTTCCAGAAACTGGAAGCAGCACAGCCGGACAAATCATGCGATACAGTAAGAACGCCTGATATGGGTCCTCGGCGATGCAACATGCAGGGAACTGGAGTCAACCAGGAGACTGGCCAACAGAATGTCGCCACGTTAATTGCCGCTCATCCTGATTGTGTGCCTACGCGCCAGCCTCGTGAGCTAATTTTGGGGAAGACTGTGCTTATCGAATCCCAAATCCGATCCTTCGGTTCAGAAGATAAGGGCTGACACTTGTGATGAAAGGTGTACTGCTCGAAAAGATGATTTGAAACGTTGACATTATCCCATATTATCCAGTATGAGTGAGAAACTAGGGCTGACTGCATTATCAATCGGGGAATCTGAAGTTCTCCGAATTGTCTGACATGTCTTGAAAATAGTTCAGATGCCATTTCCTGCTCTACTAGTCACAAAATCCAACAACACCGAAATTATCTGCCAATATGCTCAACAGAAAGATCCCGCTAGCATCCTATCTCTTTACACGACTGAGACAAGCCGGCACCAAGCATCTTTACGGCGTACCCGGTGATTTCTCCCTCAAAGCCTTAGACCATGTTCCCCGTGCGGGGTTACGATTTGTGGGGTGCTGCAATGAGTTGAATGCCGCCTACGCCGCAGATGGTTATGCTCGAGCCCAGCGTCATCATCTGAAGAGTGGCCTTGGCGCTTTGATAACTACTTACGGAGTTGGAGAGCTGAGTGCAGCCAATGCTGTCGCTGGAAGCTATGCAGAACATCTGCCCGTTGTTCATATCGTCGGGACCCCGTCCCAGAAAGCGAGCCAAGTTTCTGATACGTCGTTTAACGGGAAAAAGCCACATTTACGTATACACCATACATTGGATGCTTCAAGACTCGGAGTCTATCGCGAGATCGCCGAGAAGTTTAGCGTGGCACAGCTCGATCTCGCCAAGACCAAGCCGGAAGAAGTACCGGCTCAAGTCGACCGGGTACTTTCTCAGGCGCTTTACCACAGTCGACCCGTATATATCGAGCTGCCAGCTGACGCCGTCGAAATCCCTATATCACCAGATATGCTGGATAGACCAATTAATCAAGAGTCGTCTCTCAGCGAAGTGATTGATGCTGCCGAGACGAAACACCGGGCTCAGAATCTCTTGCAGAGGCTTCACACCGCCAAACAACCACTGATCTTGGTCGATCGTGGTGATGGAACGGAGATCCTCAGAGACGAAATCAACAATTTCGTGAGACGGTCAGGAATACCAACAGTATCACTGCCATCGGGCGCAAGCATGGTTGATAACTCGCTTCCCAACTACTTCGGCGTCTATTCCGGCTCTGTCGGGACTGTTGACTTGACGTCAGTAGTGAAATCGGCCGATCTTGTGTTAGCCTTCGGATGTCAATTTTCCGACACACAGACTCTTGGTTGGACTGCCTTGCCCGAACGGGATGCCATGGTCATCTTTGGAAGACACCACATGGACCACGAGAAGGCCAACGTTCAACAGATTCTTGTAGACGCGACCGAGGGATTAAACGAACGAGAACTAGCTAAGCAAGACACATCTTCATGGGGGAACTTCCGACTTGTCCCCACTCGCGATCTTGATCCAAATGATCTTATCAACCAAGATAATTTCTATACACGCCTTGGCCCATACCTCCAGGACAACGACACAATTATCCTGGCAAATTCAACACCGATTATAGGTGGCCGTGACTTTGTGTTACAGCAATCTTCTCATCTCATTGCATCCGGAATGTGGTTCTCAATCGGACATATGCTTCCAGCAGCCTTGGGGGTCTCGCAAGCCAAAGCCAGTCAGGGCTCAGGCGGCCGTACGATTCTTCTCATCGGCGATGGAAGTTTGCAAATGACGGCACAGGAGATAAGCACGATCATACACAAACGCGTGGATATGACTATCTTTATAATCAACAACAGTGGCTACACTTACGAGAGGTATATCCATGGAATGGACGAGGAGTACAACAATGTTGCACCTTGGAACTACAGTGCTGCTTCTCAGTTCTTTGGATCACCCGATGGTTACCCGATCCAGTCACGCACGGTTAGAACCTGGAAAGATGTGGATAGTGTGCTCAACACCGATAGCTTCTTGACAGGAAAGGGATTGACTCTTGTGGATGTTGTCATGGATCGGTATGATATTTCTACAAAGTCGAAAAAGCTATTTGAATTTATTGGAAAGCAGCTTAAATAGGTTCAGGGTACGTGATATACATTGTGTCGAGAAAAATTGTTGTTACTGCCAGACTCTTTTTTCATATTGAGTGATGCAAGTATGAGGACCTTAGAAAGCTTTATGCCTCCCCTCGGTTTAGTGCCTCTTGCTGAGCAAGTTGAACATTCGTCACATATTTTTGCATCTTCCAAGCGGGCACGCCATTTTCGTACATCTCATCCATCTCAGCCGTGTTACGCTTCGAGGGCTCCGGTACATAGAACCAGACAACCACAGTAGTGATGACACCAAGACCGCCGAATAACCAGGCGGTGTTGTAGTTCCAGTCTGCACCTTCAGTATCCACTGTGTCTTGTTAGTTATCTCCTCCTCGTTCTTAGGAACCTCGTACTCACGCATGACTGGTACAGACGTGTTGAAGGTAAGTCCAAAAATGACAGAAATGCCAGCTGCAAGACCAGCAGTTCGCGCGCGCAGCTTTTGAGAGGAGATTTCTCCGACAAAAGCCCATCCAAGAGAGCCCAAAGCGGAGTTGAACAAAGACCAAACACATGCGACAAAGATGCAAAAGTTTTGAAGAGCCTTTGTAGACGAAAACTGGCCGACAATGCCGACAACAAGCATTGCGAGGGTGGCTACAGCTGTAGCGACGAAGACAATCATGCGTCGTCCAAAGCGATCAGTTCCGACCATTAGGACTATGGAGGTCACGAGCGCGATAACGGCTAGACGTGGTCAACATGATAACCTGTGGTTTGATTGCGAATACTTACTGGTCACTGTGGTGATAAGGAAAGGGTCGTCGAATCCGGCTTGACGAAAGAAGAGTGATGAATAGGTCTTTAGAAACGAGAGACCTGTCAGTTGTTGAGCGCAGACAGGAGCGGCGGATCCCAAAGTGCGCTTAGCATTAGCTCCTCTGAAGCAATCAATGTACGACTTGGCTAGTCCCTTCCACCCAAGATCGGCTTCTTCAAACTCATTCTTCCTCTTTCGCTGCTCGAGAATGCTGTTCTTCATAATGGTGTATTCAGTTTCCACATCGTATCCAGGGACTTTTCCATTGACACGGTTAAGGGTCTTCTTGCCTCTATCATCTTGGCCGCGTTCAGCATAATATTGGGGCGTTTCTGGTAGCCAGAGGAAGACGGGTAACATGATTCCGAGAAAGACCCATTGAGTCAGGATGGGTGTCTTGTAATTGAATGGATCTTGCTTTTCGCAGACCAACAGAATCAATGGAGCAAGAAACTTTCCAAGGGTGTTCCAAACGCCATAGGTCAGAACCATGGCACCACGGATATTGCTGGGTGACCACTCAGTGATATAGACTGGAAGGGTCGACTGCAAAGCGCCGACTCCGATGCCAGCAAGGATCTTGGCAGCAGTCCAGTCTTTCCAATCACGGACGACAGTCTCAAGGGCGATTGACTATAAGCTAGTTCAGGAAGGGATAACACGGATCCTCCAGGGAATGGGGACTTACACCGGCAAGAATGACCCAGAGTATATACAGCGTCATCTTTCGACCAATGCTATCGGAAATGGGACTCATAAACACCATAGCAACAAGTTGACCAAGAGATTGCATGGCACCCCAAAGGGCCGTGTGGTCCGCATTGAGGACATGCTCGCCCTCGGCATTGACAAGTCCAATATGTTTGATGAATCCTTTATTAGCAATAACATTTCCATTCAAGGTATACTGATAGCCATCTGCGGCAGCTGCGATAGAGATCAAGTTACAGATGAGGGCAGCCTAGCTCGTAAGTATTCGTATAGTTGAAGTTTTACTGTTAGCAGAGCAACGCACCTTCCAGAAAACCTTGACAGTTTTCCAGTAGCCAAGTTCGTCGAGGCCTGATTTGAGCAGGGTCTGGCCCTTTTGTAGGCCATCGTGATCGATTTGCTCATCTCTTGATATTCGAGGTGCCGCCTCAATCTTGTCAGTATTACGAGGCGCCATGTCTGCGTGATGTCTGAGGGTGGGTAGAATTTAGCGGAAAATGTATGTGGGTAGGTATCAGAAGAGAAGTTGTGGGTCTTGGGTACCTTTATTAAAGCGGCTGTGAGGCCATCTCGCGCAAAGACAACCCGAAGACTCGTATAAATCTGAACCGAGCTGCTGGTTCGTGACGCTCTAAAATCCGGGGCCCCGTGATATTGATCAGCAGAATGCGGGGAAACCCATGTAGCGCAACAAGACTTTCATGGTTTCGAATCCTACTGGGACTCTGTGAGCGAATAAGATGCCCATTTTCTTGCAAAAGGTCCTTTTGAGCAACGGAAAAGATTCCTCATAGTATATCCGTTAACGGATATCAATCCGTTGCACGACGGATCGACAAACCCCTCTCCATTGGCTTGTCGGAGATATCTCCGCTCCTTGGCCTTTTCAGCATCATGTGGTTATAAACGCATACAAGCTAGATTCAAGAACTGGGGGTCAACACCATTTCAAAATGACTGTTTCGATTGAAAGGTTGCAGGCAGAGCACCACTACAGCGGATTAGGCCTCTTTACTAGTACGCCACGGCTCTCATGGCGCTTCAACTCAACGACCATCAAGAACTGGAAACAGTCCTCATACGATGTGATCGTCTCACGCAATGGCAAAGAAGAAGAGTATCACATGGACTCTTCTGAGTCTCTGTACAATATCTGGCCCTCATCTCATCTAGTGTCCAGGGAGAAGGCCGAAGTCCGTGTTAGAGCTAACGGGGCTGATGGATCTTCAACAGACTGGGCAGCGCTCAAAATCGAAGCTGCCCTTCTCAAACAATCCGACTGGACTGCTAAGCTCATCGGAGGCCCTGCACAAGGCCCTGAACCGAAACGACCAATTTTACTTCGAAAGACGTTCACACACAATAACGCTTGTTCCGTTCGTCTGTATGCAACAGCCCATGGCGTCTACGAAGTCTACATCAACGGGCAGCGGGTTGGTGAGGAACTGCTCGCACCAGGATGGCAATCTTACCATCACCGCTTGCATTACCAGACTTATGACGTTACAGCCTTGATCAGAGAAGGCGAAAACGTGATTGGAGCTCATATTGCCGAAGGCTGGTTCGCTAGTAGACTGGGGCGGCCTGGTGTGGCCAACCACTGGGGCGAGCGATTAGGATTTCTAGCGCAACTCGAGGTCGATGGTGAGGTCTGCTGTCAGACTGATTCGAGTTGGGAGTATGTCGATGGACCTCTCATAGCATCAGAACTGTACAATGGCGAAGTCTGCGACAGCAATCTTATTGACCCTGGTTCGTCGACTTCGGCATCGCAATCACCAGCTAAAGGGTTGGCCGAAGAGCTCCCGTTCCCAGGCGCAAAGCTAGTTGCGCCCGACTTACCTCCGGTCACTCGAGTTATGGAGCTCAAGCCAAGAGAGATTATCATCACCCCAAGTGGCAAGAGAGTTCTAGACTTCGGACAGAATTTTGTCGGTTGGTTGAGGTTCGAAAAAGACATTCCCGGAAAAAAGGGCAAAAGTATTTTGATTCGACATGCCGAGGTGATGGAACATGGTGAGGTTGGCACAAGACCTCTGCGGTCAGCCAAAGCCCAGTATGAGGTTAAGCTTGGAGGAGCGACGAAAGGATTTGAGACTAAGTTCACATTCTACGGCTTTCGGTAAGCATCAGTCCAGCACCCTTCGCCTCGTATTAGAACTGACATGAGAAACAGATACGCCGAGATAAATGGTTATGAGAATGTCTCGCTAGACGACTTTACTGGGATTGTGATTTCTTCAAATCTCCAGCGAACCGGAACTTTTGAGTCGTCTCACTCAATGTTGAACCGCCTGCATGAGAACGCCGTCTGGTCCACAAGAGGCAACTTTATATCCATCCCCACAGATTGTCCACAGAGAGACGAGAAACTTGGCTGGACTGGCGACATTCAGGCTTTCGCGCCCACTGCAAATTTCTTGTTCGATACGTCGTCATTCTTAGGATCGTGGTTACAAGATCTCCATCTAGATCAGAAGGATGCTGGCGGAATCGTACCGGTCATCATTCCGAACGTTCCTAAGCAGCCAGATAACCGAATGAAACGGCCGATGGCTGTCTGGGGCGACTCCTCTGTGCTCACACCTTGGGACTTATACCAGTCTTACGGAGACCCGAAACAGCTTCAGTCTCAATGGGAGAGTATGTGTAGTTGGCTCGATGAGGGCATCCCTCGAGACGCAAGTGGATTCTGGTCGACCGAACACCCCCAGTATGGTGATTGGCTTGATCCAAGAGCACCGCCCAATATGCCCGGCAACTGTCCCACCGACAACTTTCTAGTTGCAAATGCGTATCTTATCCACACAACTAAAGTCGCGGCTGAGATTGGGAACATCCTGGGCAAAACTGAGAAGAGCGAAGAGTATGCAGCAACTGCGGCATCTCTGACAAAGCTTTTTCTCGAGCAATACGTTGCCCCTAAGGGAAGAGTTGCTTGCGACACACAGACAAGTTACGCACTTGCTCTCAAGTTTGGTCTGCTGGAAGACAAACATCTTTCAACCGCACGAGAACGGTTGGGATATCTGGTTCGATGGGAAAGATTTAAGATTACCACCGGTTTCGCCGGAACGCCTGTTATACTCCATGCTCTGGCTGAAAATGGTATGTTGAATTTGGCATACCGAATGTTGCAAGAACGCGACTGTCCAAGCTGGTTATACCCTGTTACGATGGGCGCGACCTCGATTTGGGAAAGGTGGAACTCGATGCTGGAAGACGGGAGCATTAATAGTGGGCAAATGACATCCTTCAACCACTATGCTCTTGGATCAGTTTGTGCATTTATGCATAAGGTTATTGGCGGTTTATCTCCTACCACCCCTGGGTGGAAGTCTGCGCTTGTGAAGCCACAGCCAGGTGGAACGGTCCGATCCGCCAAAACGAGCTTCAATTCGCCTTGCGGGTTATATGAGGTGGATTGGAAGATTGAGAACGGCAAAATGACAACAAAGATCCAGATTCCCCCGAATACTGAAGCACGTGTTGTTTTACCTGGTCTCGACAAAGTAGTCGGAAGTGGAGAATATTTGTTCGTGATGGACTGGCAGGATGACCCCAGTTGGCCACCTAATCACATACCGGGACCGCAGAGAAACACTGTTGGTAGCACATTTGTACCGTAATCTTTACCACTGTATAGAAGTTGTACAGTTTATGATTCCGAAACATGGCCATTCTGGCGGTAGGAACTAGATCTCTGATGAGGCTAGTGGAGCTCAAGATCATGAATGAGAGAAGGGCTCTCAGTTAATGTGTGCCATTTGCCTTGTCTGTAATCAGGCATACTGACGGACATATCCTTTTTGTATTAGTGTTTTCAGTTATTCTACAGATAGCAAAAGAAACCATTTACTAACTATTTCGCTTAGTTCCGTATATGCAAGCGGCCTACTTGAAAACAAGAGGCAGCTTCCATACTTGAGAAAATCTCGGATGCAGCAACCGTGAGAAACTTTACTGAACCTCTAACTAAAGACAAATGGCATTGCCCTATGGTGATCTGCTGCTGAGTGACTTAGCACAGAACTTCCAGGGGGTGGCTTACAGGGGTAGACAGCTAACTGGCAATTCATCGAATTATATGCTCTGGATGTCTCAGTAGCCAGAGAACTTCAGGTACTAGCTTGGCCACCATATTCACACTATTGAATTATTTGTTTTGCTTGACATTTTAGACTCTTATTTCATCGTCCTAATTTAATCCATAATTTTAATATACCAGACCGTTTTGCTCTTCCTCTTCCTTTTTCTCTTTGCCATGTTTTCCGCTTCCTTTGAGTGTGCATTGTGTTACATCTAACCACCATGCGTCCCAACATTCTTCACTCGGTAGCGCTTAGTCTTGGTGGCCTCTGGATTGCGGACGCAAGCGTTTGTAAGCCCCGATCTTTGTGTAAGTTCCCATTCAAATCTCCAAGGTACGTATTGGCTTAATGTGTTCCAGCATCCAGCGTTTCAACCATCGCGTCAACGACCCTGATAGCTGCGGAAACGAACAGCTCTGGTTTCTTTTCAGAGTCTTCTGCGTCCAGCTCGTCTATCGCTTCAGCTTCTACCGAAGTCACGACTGAAATTGACGCAACAGCTACCAACGGACTCACAGAATCAACGTCGACAACCAAAGCCACTACCACTATTGCTATCACCTCCACGGATGTGTCAAGTACTGTGGCAACTACTACCACCGAGGCCGATACAACTACTACTGAAGCAACATCCTCCACTGTCGTATCCGCTTCAACTGAAGTGACTTCCATGGCAGAGTCAACAACCACCGCCGAACTCCCCGTCATCACCAACTTCGAGCTCCAAGGCGCAAGCGACCCAGTTGACGGCGTGTCCCTATATTCAGATAGAGCCAAGGGCCATAACTTGATATTCGACGGGTCAAGTATTGCAGGCTTTTCCCCTGCTACTTTCAGCGTTGAATTAATTACCGGCCGTCTCTTGATCGACGATCTACTACCCGTCTGTGCGTTCTTTCAACGAAACTCAGCCTCAACCGTTGCCACATTGCTTATCTGTGATGACCGCTCTACGCCTCAAGAGGTTGCTATCACCTGCACTCAGCCTGCTAAAGATGGAGATACCTTGAGCTGTAGTGTGCCCGGCATGGTTTGTGTTCAAGAACAAGTTGGGTCTGAGTCCACCACTACATGTACGCCTACGGGAGATGTGTTTACCGATACATCTATTGACTTTAGATATGAGTTGGAAAAATATGTTGCCGTCATAGGAATAATTGATAATGGGGTAAACTTTGCGATTCATGCTGTTTAGGCAAAAGATCATCACAAATATATCTGGCATCATATTTCTTTTCGTAATTTTAGGCTGTTATAATATTGTCTTTGGCATTAGTTATGTATTCTCTAAAATAGATATTTGATAGCAGAGTCCACTCAAAGCCAACGGACTATTTACTACTAAAGCCTTCTCAATCGTTCGTGAAGCTCTTATCAAATCACGATAAGTCCATTAACAAGTCATTACCTAATTAAAGAAACTCACTCAGGTTTTTTACAAGCATTCCAGCTTATGTTGAGGCAAGGGCTAGTTGCACTATTGGGAGATAGAACTCAAGAACTTCAATTAACTAAAAGATCACACTAGAAAGCACCAAGGTTAGAGGCAGACCCTTATACCTTATTTAAGGTCAAGAGAAAATTCAGTAGTGTTTCACTAGAAACGTATCAGTGTCTATAATAGAACTTGCTTTTGCTTCTACAAAAGATAGTCGTGCTGACCCAGACCCGTTTTAGCACCACCGATATAACTTGACGATAATCCATTCAGAATTTGTTCTCAATAAAGCACTCGGCGGACAATGCTTTCCATCGGCCCCGTTGAACTACAGTTGATACGCAATATTAATCGAATAACTCATTCCATCCTTCATTATGCTCCATATGGATCTGGACATGATTCCATCCTACATCTTCAAGCATGCTCTTCATGGCAGCTATGACCTCATCCCATTTTGTCTCATCTGAGTCGTCGAACACAGATATATAAATAGTCGGAGGATTCGCTTGACGATCCGGCAGCACTCCATACTTCCACAGAGCAATTGTTGACATCTTGCCTTTCGTTGTATCAAACGATTCAAGGCAGTCATAGACCTTGTGACAGACCTTGTCCCAAGTCTCTGATGAAAGACCGGGCTCGTCAATCGATGTATAATACATAGTCTGCTGAAGTTCCGGGGCGATAATTTCGACATGGATTTCGCCTTGGCCGATACCGGAAGTTTTTGAGAACTCAGTCAGAAAGACAGCCATCTCGTGCACAGCCTCCTCCCACACAGGCGTTATTTCGGGTGACCATGGTGCAACTACGACGAGCGATGGTATTGTAGCCCCGTAGGGCTCCTTTTGCCGCATCCCTAGGTTCACTCGATTCTCCTCATCGCCGTTAGGCAGAAGGTTATGCTTTTCGACAATGATGCGTGCGTTGTGGAGAATGTCTTGCAAAGCCCGTTGTATGTGGACAGGCAGGTCTTCGGGTAAGAGTTTCAGGGGTAGGATCCGGAGTTCTGGCCATGCTACCCGCTTCCAGCCGGAAATGACCCGTGGCTCAGAGTTGGTTGAAGTTGAAGGTGTTGACGCCATTGTGAAGAGCTCTTGTGAAGTAAGTGATTAGGATAGGTGAGGATGGTTGATGTGGTGGAAGAAAGGATGGTGGTAATAGGAGATGAGAAAATGCAATGATGGATGTGCGATACTGGTATTTTATACTCGTGGAAACAAGCTTCGAAGGATGGCAAAATTCATGCAAGTTTATTTCGCAGCTACAAGAGTCACTCGGCGAAGGTCAAGTACGTTGAAACCTTGAATTTTAAATAGAGTTTTTGCACACAGCTGCGTTATCTTTATTTATCTCGCAGAGATATCAAACTATATATCCGCCGCAATAGTCGTCCTTGCACTGCCCTAGTCGGCCTGATTCAGCGATTCTTCACTGGGTACCATCTACGGTTGGAACATTTCCAAGGTATGTTTCCAGAGCACTAACCAAGGCATTAATGGCATCCACACCGACGTATCCACTGACCTCTATAAAAAGATTCATGAACACCATCAAACCAGTGAAGTCAGCTTGCAAAACATACACCTCCTTGACCTCACTGGGAGTCGCCCCGTTGGTCTGGAAGTCGGTTGCTTCGATAGTGCTCGTAATGATGACTTGAGCAGCCCGGGCTCGCTGGGCAGCAAGCGGCTCAGACAGACTTGGCAGAGTAGACATTTTTACAGAAGCAAAGTTGAAGGCGGGGTTTTTTGGGTATTAGAAACATTTACAGAAAAAACAACTGTAGA
>JAASAY010000170.1:0-89938 GCA_014822085.1 Fusarium stilboides
TAATTATAATAAGTTATAATACCCTCTTATAAAAAAAGCTAAGAGAAACTAAGTAAGTAACTTAAGTAATATAGCTATTTTATTACTTTTAGCTTAATTTTATTATATATAAAAAACTAAAGTTAAAGTAATAATTTTAAATACTTTAGGCTTTTATAAAAAGAAAATCCTAATAGCTTAGATAAGTTATTTAAGCTAAAAGTAAGTATTACCTAAGCCTAACTTAAAAAGAGCCTAAGCTACCCTCTATAAAGCAGTAATATTTTATTATTAATATTTCCTTTTTAAAACATTTTAACCCTAATATCTACCCTATCAATCCATCTTATCTTCTCTCACTATGTAGAATGCGTACTTCAAACCCAGCCTTTTATTCCTTGGCGGAATGCACCAGCAAGTACTTCGCTTTCTTTGTATCACGCTCAACGAGCTTAGGGTTGTTTGTCTGGGGGCTGTTATTGCTGCCGCGCTCAACGAGATGTGCGTCGTTTAACACCTGTTTGCCGTGAGAAAATATTCTATCAATAGTTCGTTGAGTGACACTCACATGCTCAATAGGAACGGCAATTGCAGCAGCAACAAGCGACAGGAGGGCGAAAGAGAACTTCATTGTATATGGAAATAACTGTTAGAAGTGCTTTGTAAGTAATAGTAAGGACGGATCTTTGACACAGATGCTTGACGAGAAAATAATCCCCTTCTTATAGCCATAAAACAAGTCTTTGCAAAACCCGCCATACCTACCACATGGTACTCATGTAACCCGCTCTACCGTCATGGGTCAAACCAAGCCATTGAGGCTAGATGAGTCCAGACTAACATAGATTATCAGCTATCAATTCAATAGCCTAAGCCAAAATCAGCCACTAGTCAGCTCAGCTTTAATCTAACTATCGGTGTAACTAGCCCGTAGACACATGCGCACATGCTTAACCTCTTTTCAACCCAGCCGCACTACTAAGTCAACTAATAACCAATTAGCATCTATTAATTAGCTATCGAAAGCGTTAATGGATTAGCTATCACGTTAATGCCGAAACTACAAATTTGTCCCCTGCAGAGATATAAGCCACACAGCATGTGCAAGAAGACTTAACCACTCATCCCAGAGCAATATTGGGAGAGTTGTTAACGTGCTTTTGAATATCGAATTTGTATAATATTTTAAACGGTCTAGCATTCTTTGTCGCAACCGCCCCGAAACAATGTGCTGCTCAAAGTGTTAAACCTTTAGCTTCTAAGCTACAAGTATAAGCGCATAGGGTTGTTCATCTCCGAAAAATGTCACTGACTCTTTGCATTGTGGTCTTAGTGGCTGGGATGTGGACGGGTCTATAGCATAATTATCAACAATGTGGCGGGCTGAGAGGTTTTACTATACCGCAAGAGGAAGGATAATACTAGCGGTGAGTCATAGTTACAACTATTGAGGGTATGGTGAACAAGATAGGAGCGCCGCGCTGGGAGCTCCCACGGCTGTGATAATTCTGAAGGATCGCCAGGTAAATTGATCGATCTGGATTGTACTTTGTTTAGCAGAAACTGCACGTGCACAGTCGATCTTTTGAAAATAGACGTGGAAACAACTGAGTGACGATGGATAAAGGGGGTCGGTGGCGCAGTAGATAGGTGTTCACCAGGTAAGTTCTGCGGCCGCCTCAGGCTAAAGGCAGTAGACCGCCCCCAGCGTGGGTCAGTCCAATGGCGCCAACGATGTGGCCGACGCTACTCATAATCAAGGTTTTGATGGCTTGATTATTTTGGTCTGATCGTTATTTGGCCCTGGAACCGGTGGGTCTGTGGCCTTGCATGATCGCCCGGGCTGTTTCATGGTCGTATCTAGTTCCGAGGGGATAAGGCCAGATCGGACAGTGTACAATGGCTTGACGCCTTGTGAGTTGTGTTAAACATGTTCTATGGCTAATTGAACTCAGTGACTGACAGAGACACAGTGAGCGGTGAAGACATCGCCGAAGAAATTGTCTGGTTTGCAAGCAGGCCGGACCATGTTCAGATTGCTCAAATGCGTAAGACGTCTGCCTTGAGCTTGATTGATTGGATGAACTGACTCTTTGCAAGTAATCTTCCCTACTGCTTAAGCGGCGGCGACTATTAGCTACCGAAAGCTCGAATTAAGTGCATTAGGATGCAACTTACTTCCAAACATGGAGCGATCCTGGCGAAGTTTGTTTCTGTCGCCAGAGCTGGTTAGACGATATAGTTAATAAAATACTTCCGGTTCATAACTTCAACATCTTCTCATGCCTCCAAATGTCTTAATCCTGATGTCTTTCAAAAAAGAAAAAAACTTACTCTGTCGCTTTATCCAACTCATCAAAGTTATCCAAATCTCAACTTAGAAATCTTTTAGGTGTTATTTGATCAGGGTTGCCACATACTCTGACACTTGGCAGGGCTGAGTGAAAACGCCGGTGCTCGAGCATATCCATCACACGAGTCTCAATTGCCGAACTGCCTTATGACCCACGGGGAGCACGTCATTTGTTCGTAATTAATCTTCATTGCGATTACTTTCTCATCAGGTGGCCTGTAGATACTCCGAGACTCATGGTATCTAGATGCCGTGGCCATAGCCGAGACGAAAACATCCCTGCACAGCACCGGCTACCAGAATTCTTGGCGAGTCATCGGCAACTAAAATTGATAAGCCAGTTGAAAGCGCAGAAAGGTCATGGATGTGATCCCTGTAAGCATTTAAAGCATTGGATTTATCTATTGTCGGCAAAGATCGTGTCATACAGCACAATATCGAGTTTTGAATCTCCTTTCAAGTCTAGTTGCAGTGAGTACCGTGTTACCTTCTTTCACAATACTTGCCAGCAACTATGGGAGACCCAAGCATATTACAGTCCGACCACTGGTGGCGCAAGCCCTTTGGGATGCTTCAAACCAATCTTCGAGAGATCGATGCCGATATGGGTGTTGAACAAGTCGCCGATTACATCGAGCAACATGGGGCTGATGCCTGGTTAATCGGTATCGGCGGGATCCAAGCACAATATCCTACAGAGTTGCCCTTTCATGCCACAAACTCTTTGATCGGTCATAGAGAAAGCGGCGACTTGATTTCAGATGCCATCAAAGTAACCCACAAGAAGGGCATGCGGTTGCTGGCACGCATGGACTTCTCCAAAGTCTCCGCTGAGATTGCGGCGCAACACCCGGAATGGTGCTACAAATCTCCAACCGGCAAACTTCAAACACACGATGGGGATCTGGTGTCGGTTTGTCCTTCGGGGCAGTACTATCAGGAACGAATTTTTGACATCCTTGGCGAAGTCACAAGGAAATACCCCGTCGACGGCTTCTTCATCAATTGGACAACTATGAACGAGGAGGATTACTATAAGCGATACCATGGTGTTTGCCACTGTGATAGCTGTCAGTCTCGTTGGCGCAAGTTTTCCGGCGAACTAGAACTCCCCCATGGACCCAAAGACGATAACTACGCTCAGTGGCTCAGATTCAGTCGGGAAATCATTGATGAGCTCACTGGTCGTATCCGGTCATTCATCGCTGAACGACTGCCGTCAGCTTGTCTCATACTTGGCAAGACAGCTGACATCATGTTTCACGAGGCCAATAACGCCGTTGGAAGAGAGCTTTGGCATCACTCCACATCTGAGATGGTGAGTTCTTGGATCTCACATCGACCAGATGTGCCAGTATTGGTCAACTCCACATGTTTCATGGATATGCCATACCGTATGGCCAGCGAGGAGCCAGCCCATTTTTCCCAGTACTTACTCCAATGTATCTCGAGGGGTGGATATCCTTCTACTTATATGATGGGAACTCCAGGCAAGATACCTTATCTCTGTCTTGACATTGCAGGTCAGATTACTCGCTTCCACAAGAAATGGAAACACATTTATGATGGGCTACAGCCCATGGCAAAGACAGGTCTAGTGCTTCCCGACCGAGCACAGATGACTGTTGGACAGTTTGAACATGCAGTATCTGAGTATAGGGGTCTTTACTCAGCGATGCAAGAGCTCCACATGCCTTTTGACATCCTAGCCCAGGAGCGACTGCAAGCTACTTCAAAGAATGGTGGGCTCCAGAGATACAAGGTTCTCATATTGCCGAACCTCGGGAAGCTTAACCAGTCCGTTGCCGGTTTTCTCGACAGTTGGGTTTCCAACGGAGGCCATCTTATTTCTACTGGTGCTAGCGGTGTGGATGACACTGGTACCGTCCAGCTTCAATCACTACCGTCTCAACACCAGCTAGAAGTGACCTGCGATCGAGAGAAGCTCTTCTCGACATACTTTGCACCACCTCAGACCAACGCGCGCTCTCATGTCTACACGGGGCCAATCGTTCCCTTGCATGGAGTCTACCACTCGTTTGAGTGGAAGGCTAGATCTTCAGGTGGATATAACATGCTTGCCAAAGCTCCCTTCTCGCCACCTGAAAAGGCTTATGGAAACCTTCAAGTCGAACAGCGAGGATTTGGGACTTGGAAATTTGGCCATGGCGTGGGTGTCGTGATTCCATTCACTGTTGGTCGTGGATACAGAGAGCTTGGACTCGGTGTGTTCAGAGACTTTTTCTCAGAAATAGTCGGACAAGACGGTGGTGTGAAAGAGCCGATCTCGTGCAATATTGCAGAGCAGGTGGAGATGACTATCAACAGGAATGGACTAAAGCTTATCGTGCACTTGATCAACATGTCTGGCTCAAGGAGGCAGAACTTCGGGTCCCATATTCCTATCTCTAGCGGAAGCATCAACGTGCTGGGGAAGACCAGCCTAGAGATATCGGCTTATGCGCTCCAGAGCGACAAGAAACTAGAGGTGAAGGAAGGGATCATCTCACTTCCCACACTAGATCTGTTTGAGGTCATCGTTATCGAAGGTTTACTAGATTAAGTTCGTGGTAATATAATGCCCTGCCCTATGAAGACATATCCAATCCCCTTGCTTAGAACGGATGCTTTCTCTCGGTAGCTGGCTCTTCGTCTATATGTGACCGGGGCTATCAAAAGGTGCGTGGAAAGGTTTACACTGGTCCAGGGGATCCGACTCTGTTTGTTAGTAATGGAGCGTGTTCGTTCTTTCTTGACGGTGGGAACAGTGGTTGAGCAGTGATTGTAAGTGTACCGTTATGCTTGCTGTATGAAAACAGATCGGTGTGTGTGATTATTTTCTTATTCTTATTCACGATATATTCTCGAGTGCATGGAGTTCAGAACCGCGAGCAATCTTGAGCTTTTAGGTATTGAACTCATAATACTTTTTAGATAGCTCGTCGGCCATCATGCAATTGTTGGCATTGAGTATATGAGTCTACACAGATTGTTCGTCTACTCAATGCACTGCAGCGTAGGGAATCAGATGAATCATGGGTTCCAGCTTGGAAAAAAAAATGTGAGTCATGATACCCCTGCAGCGGAGACTACTGCAAGCGAGATTCTGATCCTTGGCGTTGTGCATCTAGACTTGCTAGAATTGCCTAGCGCTCATTAACAACCAACACAATGTTACATGGGATAATTAAAGCAGCATGCGAAGCTGCGGCGTAAGTATCTTTCGACTCGTGGTCTGAGGTAATGGGAACCCGCAGGGAGACTGATTGAGAACACCGCAAGTTCTTGGTTTCGCGGTGAAGTGAGTCACTTCGCCGAGAAGTTAGTGGTGGTATACTATTTATTCCTCCACAACTTCCGAGACTACCATACTATCGTTGAAGGTCTTTTCAACCTCACGTCGTGCCAGCAAAATAGCGGATACCACTCCCGCAAAAAAAATTTTAGTTCTCCCATTTGTTCACACCTGAATCACCAAGAAGTCACCATGGGTTGCAGTGCCTCATCTCCAGTCACTGACGACTCAAGAGCGCCTCGGCCAGCCAAACAACAGAAACAGCAGGAAATAGACGTCAACAATCTCACCATCCCTCAAGTCACATGGGAAACCGATGAATCATGGACGAAGTGGATATGCGCAGCTGAAGAGTCCGCTATCGCAGCTGGAAAACACGATGAATTTCTCTCGCGTTACCATGAGTTGATATTTGGAGGCGTTCGTGGCTACTTGGCCAACAGGTATCCCGAATGCGAAGCGAGCGGGACCATTGAGAACGTGGGAGAAATCCACGTCTGCACGGGCGGCGAACAATGCTCTGGCGACGACAAATGCAAATTTCCCACAAATACACAGTTGGTCCTTGACTCTTCATACAGCGGCATAGTCCACGCCTTTTCACTAGCCGTCGCTAAGCCACCTCAAAACCCTCTCAACCCTCAGAGCAAGACAGAATCAATAACACCGACAACCAACGAAGGCAGCAACGAAAAACCAGAAACAGCCAGCAAAGAGCAGGCCCAGGAAGATGCAAAACCCGATCAGCAGCAGCAACTTCGATTAATTCCCGGCGCGGAACTCGACAGTCCTGAAATGCGTGGAGCCAAGCATGCCGTGCTGAAATCCGTCGCCGCGATGAAAGCTATGGGTACCAACGTCGGTCACGCACTTATCATGATCTTCGTGGGCGCTGATATGGTCGTCTGTCGTTTTGACGATACTCCTAAGCCTCCTACCATCAATCAACGTCCAGTCCAGCTGCCAAAAGAGCTGATAAAAGCAATGAACGGATTGGCCAAGGACGCAAGAAAGTATCCCCAGGCTTTTCGGGGCATGTTTGCTGCCAATTGGTTTCATCAAGCGGCCACGGACTGTAGCAGGGGTTACGATGGGTGTACCGTCTGGGACGAAGGCCCAGTACCCTTTTCGCTTCCGAACGGACAGAAATATCCCGAGCCAACACGACTTCTCGTTACTCGACTTTATGAGAACATGACCGAGAGTGTCGACGAGATATACTTCACAGTAGCTCCTCCTCCGTATCCCGGGCAGGATAGCAGCTCGCGTGATCCTGTGACATTGGTCAGGAAGCTGGACCCGACCAAAGAACCTGGTGGTATTGTCAGAATCGCACTAGTCATTGGTATCAATCGGAATATCACATGGCCAAAAACTGGTGACTTTGCAAAGAATCCGGCCCTCAAGGCTGGTGGGGAGGCGGTTCTGGAATATGCCAAGCGTCTCCATTCCCAAGAGAAGCTTGATCGCTGTGGTGTTCGCGTCTACATGGGTTACGATGAAGTCATGTTCAAGTTTGTCGGGGACCCCATTAGTATCAAGGAACAGACAAGATCACTACCTCCTGCCCGTGAACTTGCTACATCCACCGATATCGCAGCAGCCTCAGCTTCACCTAATTCACCGGTCAACGACAAAAGCCTGGAGATGGACTTCAACCTGACGGTCACTCTGCGACCTAAGCACGAGCTCATGGGTTCGGAGAGCCAGTTCCAGGCCGTCAAACAGCACATGATGGAAAAGTCCAAACACAAATCACCCCTGGAGCTAAATACTCAAGCGGTATTTCTCGCACCAAGAGTGGCCAGCCATTTCCTCGAAATCAATTTTCCTGGTTGTGAGATATCAGATGAGGGTCCATTCCCTGTTGTGCTTAGTGATGGGACACAGATCTCCCTGGACGATACTCGACTCGTGGTAGCTCGCGATCCCAAGCAAGAACCTTCAAGCATCGTGGCCGCTGTCTTCGCCATCCCTTGCCCAGAGGGCCTTGACGCTGAACCTACCATCTTTAGTAGCAAGGTTTGGCTGGATACGCCAGAGATGAATGAGGCTGATGACAGACTATTAGCACTTTTGAAGACATGGCATGCGCAGGGTCGTGTCTCTAGGATAGACTGCATGGCGCATACAATGATGGGGAAGGATGCGACGATATATAAGTTTGTCGATGGTGAGAGATTTGAGGATTATAGTGATGAGAGAATACAGCAGATCAGATGGGGCTAATTGCGATCCGCGTGGATATTTTACGACGATTCATGGCGAAAGCTGAACGATATATCTACTTTATTTTGAACCTCTTAATGTGGACTTCCATATTTGAACAGCCCAGATGCAGCTACAATCAGTGGGGAGTCACTGTTAGTTTTAGCCCGTGTAGTCTATTATTCCAGATCAAAACAACTGAAGCTGAAAGCATCAACCGACCGATGATCCCTACGCCTTCGCGTCATGTGGGAAACTTGGCTGTTGTCGGGCATTACGTCATAGTTCCCTCCTGCAAGGGAGGGGGGTTTCCTCCGTGTTATGTATCGGTACCTACTGATTGGAAAGAAAGAGGGTTTTGTTTCATAGCCCACTTTACGTGGACTCCTCATGGCCATTCATTCTTCGATATACGTAAATAAAGTAAGCTATGGAGGCTTGAGGTGTTCAGCTGGGTGGATCTAATTACCGCTCCAACTCCCACAGCAAGATTCGATCTTAGCATCTAATTGGCTCATCTGGCCATCATGGCTGCGACACGGGCCACATAAAGCAATGATCTACGCAACGACAGCTTCAGTACTCCGTTCAAATGTCTGGAGTTCGTGCGGTGCCGGTATTCCCTTTCTTTTTTCTCGTTTTCTTGCCAACTTTAAAGCCACAGCTACAACCCCACTCGCTTTCCTGAGAATTTTCTTCATTATATTTACACAAATACACAACAGAATAAACAAATATGCCTACTTATATCGTAAGTTAACTCTCCAGCGTATATTTTTAGAAACAATAGACGAGCATATTAACCATCTCTCTCTCATTAGGTCACTTGCAGAGACGACGCCTCCGATGAGGACGTCCAGTCGTATGTGTTCATCCCTCAAAGATGCTGCAATCTATTTGATCTGATGATAGAAGAACTGACAAAACATCTACAATAGTACCAAGCATCACGCCATCGATCAAGGCGGCAAGATTGGACACGAGTACAAGATCATCAAGGGCTTTTCGTGAGTTGATCTTTGCCACGATCTAATCACTTGTGCTCTACCAGGCCGTCGTACTGATGTTTCTCGAATAGGGTCACGTTTGACGATGACGCCATAACGATCTTGGAGAACCACGAGCATGTCAAGGCTGTTGAGGAGGACGGCGTCATGACTACGCAATGAATGGGGACGAGAGACATAATGAAAAATTAGGCATCTACTTGTTAACGGCCTGATTATTGGGAACAGCCCTTCAAAATTAATCGTGACCATAAGAACACGATTTCGTTTCACAACTACTTCTAGCCTTTCATTCACCGCTTGATATGTGTGAATCTCCTCGCCAGTACTATTCGCTTAACTGCTGTTACTATCATAATATCACGTTGTTAAAAGCATATGCTAGCCATCAAGAGTGTGGCGGGGTAGGATGAATGTGGCTGTTGTGGCTTGATCTTGGTGATTGGCAAATATATCAAGCTAACCCCTCTGAGCTTAGCTTATTCACACTAAAAACTACTGCGCGGGGTCTAATACCCGGCAAAAAATTTCTGGTTTGAATCAAATCAAATGCACGCATAACTGACGACAGAATACAAAAGTCGTCAACACAACTAACTAGGGAAAAATAGAAATACATGTCTAACTAGAGCGTCACTTACAGCCCAATCATACAGAAGTCTCACAATAAGATTATAATTGACAGTCTGGCGTTTTCAGGCGCTTCGGCGGATTATGCTTCAGGGTAGGATAATCCAGGATCGCCAGCTGCGTTCAAGCCTGCTATACCATTAGCGCAATCAGCGGTCCGCTACGGGCTGGTTTGTTAAGGCACTAAGAGCTGCTAACATTCGCGTAGTTCTATGACAGGCTCGATATAGCATGACTAAGCGAAAAATTAGTTAGTCGCATACCACGCGATTCGCGTGTCGCGTTGCTGATTTTGCTTAACGCGTCCCGAAAAGATAATACTATAATTTCGCAATTAGGTTTGTCGATCAAGAATTGCATGGCATAAGCACTCGCCTTGTCCAGCTCTGATGTGCTTTTGTGAGTCTAAGAGGCACAAGAAATGCCAGGCAAGAGGGAAATACGTCAAGCAGCGAATCTAATTGCATACCAACTCCTGATCAATTATTAACTATTTTACAGTCTATGTTATCCCATGTTTAACAGGCATCAACCTCCGCTCAATCAGGACTATCGTCATATTTCCTTCCACACGACTCTTAATCGAAATGAATCCTCCAAAGCTCTCGATCAATTCCCGCCGTGAAGTCACTTCTTGTGTGCATCATCAGAATGTTGTCACTAACCACGATATCGCCCTTATCCCACGTCAGGTACAGCGCTACCCGACGATCATACAGGACAGAGGTAATGGTGTCGCAGATCGCCGCGCTCTGTGTCGACTCAAGTCCGTCGATAGTGACTTCTGAAGCATCGAACCTTGTCTTGGATTGTGGCCAAGGCTCATGATAGCGTAGGCACGGCTTGCCTGTCGTGGGGTGATCGATAGCTAGAGGTAGGCCTCTCAAAACAGTGTTGTCGAATGCTGTTGTGGCTACGCTCCATGTGAATTTGGAGAGATCTAGGTCTTTAAGCCAGGGTGGAAGGTTCTTGAAGAATAGCGTTGACGAAGAGAAGATGGTAAATCCTGTGTCACGAGGGGAAGTCGTAGCACCCTGGAATAGTTGGAATCTAGGATTGACAGTTATTTACTAAGCGACTTAAGACGGGGCAGTGGAGGCACTTACTGCGGTGGAGTTGAGACTGTCTTCTCTTGACCATTCTCATCGGTCTGCTTGATAACCTTGAACAAGCCGTCGTAGTGCATTGGCATAGGCTCTGCTGAGAGAACATTATTCAAACCTCGAGTTTCAAGTCCTCGGTCCTTGACTTCGAGCAATAAACCAAACTTCCAAGGTAGAGGTGTTCCAAATCGATGGCTGAGGTCGATGAATCGATCCTTGTTGGGCTTCTTAACAAAACCCTTGAGAACGACTGGTGAGTTGATTTCTGAAAGAGCGCGGACTTTTTGTGTGTCGATATCATCAAGTGTCAAAGAGCCAGGTCCATTGACAGGACGAATTGACAGACCGGCAGGGTAGATGGGGTCAGCGACGATGCCACCCTTGTCTTCAGCCCATGAAAGAAGTGGTGATTTCTCTCTGTAGTAGCTGGGTCGGCCATTGTCATAAACTAGCTCAAGACTGTCATCACCATCAAATTCAGATCGCATGCCTGTCCTGATGGTACCATCTAGTCTGAAAGCAACGCTGCAATGCCAAGGGGTGGTATACAGGTCATCAGTAGGTAGTAGACTAACGGAAAGCTTGACTGCACCAGTTGAGGGATGGATTGATAGGCGAACATAGTCTGGGAACTTTTGTCGGACTGCATTGGCGAAGGCCTGATAAACATCAGCATTTCGAACCGTAGACTTATCTGCGACCGGTACTGGTTACTTACATCTCCACGGGCCATCATCTGCTTGGCGATGTACTCAATTCCTCTCTTGTACTTAGACTTGGTACGTATCTCATTCACTGGGTAGACAGTTTCCAGATCTGTTTGGAGGAATTTGATGTAGCCGCGATAAGTCATGCACTGATCGTCCAACTGGCGGACTTCATCCCAGCTCCAGCCAGGTTTGCTGAAAGTGTTAAGCAGTGCACGGCGGAAGTTGGAGGCATTGGCGACATAAGTCATGTCTTCGAGGTCTTTTGGTAGATCGATGTCTACAAGATCTCGAAGACGGGCAAACGAGATGTTGCGGAATCCCTTTTCGACTGCCATTGCCCGAAGGGTCTCGCCATATGCCCAGACATCTTTGTCTGGAACACCAAGAAGGTCTATAACAGATCAGTTTAAGGACTTGGAAAGAAGATCAGATACTCAACGCACCGTTATAAACAAGGCCATCTGAGATGATGGTGAGCTTAGCACCCGGTGCATGAATATCACCAATAGCATCGCAAAGGCCATTCAAATGAGCAAGGGCAATCTCCTCTCCCTTATCAGGCAGGTTACCCAAAACCTTTGATGTAGAGTTTGGTGACTTGAAGGGGAATGCGGGTAGACATAGAGGTACAGGATGTCCAGCCTTGACGTGTGTGTAGATGAGAGCAATAAACTTGAGAGCCGACTCATCGGCTTGAGAGTAGATGTTCTCTCCTCGCTTCAAACGATATCTGCCAATGATATCGAGAATTTTTGATGAGGTCTCGAGAGCGTCACGGTCAACCGCAGCTGTCAAGGGTTCGACTTTTCCGACTGCCACGTCGTGTACGGTAGCGTTGACCGGATAAGGGACAGAGGGACTAATGCCTGCTACCGCCATGATGAAAGTAATGAGAAAAGACTTTGCAAGAAGGTTTGACAATTTGGATCAGGCTAGTACCAGATGTTGCGTCAGATAAAAAAGAATAGTCCAGCCAAGGGAGATAGAAGGGTAATAAATGTCATAAATCCAGATCAGGTAGGTCCAAGACCGCAACCTCCAACTAGATCCTCTATCTGACAAAGATTCTAATCATTCCATTTACAGCAATTACGAAAACAAGCCGAATCGTCTCAGTGGTGGACCATAAGACGATTGCCTATTGCGTGGCAAAACATTTAACCCTGGGACTTTTTCGCTCGTGTCCGAAAGATCTGACAGATAATCGCTTCATCAGGAAGTCATCAAGACCTGTCCGTCAAGGTCAAGACCATGTAAGGAAGGTCTGAGTGTGATACGATCCGGATCAAGTCCCAGAGTAGAAGGTAATCCGTAAGCATATCCGGCTGCCAAGGCCGTACCTTGACACCCTACCACCATGCACCGAGTCATGAAATCCTTGAATTGTGAAACAACCATGGACTTTTAGTCAGGTAAAAAATGAAATCCGGTACGTAAAAAACCTGGAACGGTCCGCACTTCTACCGGTAGATCGATCGGTATCCCGCGCGCGCGTTATCCCGCCCGGCATCCCACCGGGTTTTGGGCCTTCGGCGGGTTTGTGGACCAGGGCCGATTTCATCACGTTCGGGGCCGTCCGATGGTGGATCTCACAGGGGCAATGTTACGGAAATGCGGCATTTGCAACCTCTATCCTTGATCCTGGTAGATGAAGTGCTGGCTAGCTTAGGTAGGTGGCTATGAAGCATGTATACAAGCTTGTTTGGTGGTTTATCTTTGACCTCAGTCCCTGAGTCTAGTGTGTGATCAATTAGTTTGAAATTATTCTCAATCATGGAACAAGTCGATGTTACAATTGTTGGAGGAGGACCTACTGGTCTCTTCATTGCCCTTCTTCTCCAACCTTTGGGTGTTTCAGTGCGGGTTCTGGGTAGGTCATAACAGATTCTTGTATAAAATATGAACATCTAATGAAAATGCAGATGAGAAGCCTTCCACATTGGAACTGGGCCGCGCTGATGCCCTCAATGCGCGCACTCAGCAGTATTTCGAGGTAGCAGGCATCTTGGATGAGCTGCTACCTGATGGTCTCAAATGCAACAGTAGGTCAAAATGCCACAACGCTAAGAACATACTGACAATAAGCAGCAAGTTCCACGTTCAAAGAAGGCGACTTCAAGTCCCGCCAGAACGATTGGTGGGTTGGTATTGAACATGCCTTTCACAAGAACTTCCTCATGATCGGCCAGCCTGTCGTCGAACAGGTCATGCGCAACCGACTTGGTGATGCAGTGAGCTACAACGAACACGTTGTAAGCATCACTGAGGATGAGGGATTTGTCGAAGTCACCACAAAGTCTGGTCGCAAAATCCACAGCAAGTATACTGTCGGCGCAGATGGCGCTCGATCTTTCGTGAGGAATACTCTCGGTATCAGCTTCACAGGCACAAAGCCTGAGATGACTTGGGCGGTTCTGGATACCTTCCTGGACACAGACTTTCCTGTATGTCCGGAGATCATCACATTCGAGTTGGATGGGGAGTCTCGAGTCGCCTGGATCCCGCGCGAGCGAGGAATGTCGCGATTCTATGTTCTTCTCAAGGGTGAGATCACTCAGCAGCTGGCTGAGGAGTCAATTCGACAGCACCTTGCACCTCATACAATTGACTTCACAAAGACTGAGTGGTTCAGCACATTCACCGGTAAGTACGCTGCGCCAAACAGGATTCATCACACAAGCTAATAATCTCTCAGTCAAAGAAAGACTCGCTGGCACATTCATCTCAAAAGATGGCCACGGTAGAGTTGTCCTAGCTGGAGACGCAGCCCACGTGCACTCCGTCAACGGTGGTCAAGGCCTGAACACTGGTGCTGCCGACGCCTTCGCCCTAGCCTGGCGTCTGGCCGCAGTTTCTAGACCTTCTGATCTGTCGACTACTGCAAGGGACGAAATTCTATGCAGCTATGACATCGAACGAAGATCCACAGCTGCGCAGGTCATTGGAGTAGCTGCAGCATTGGTCAGGGATACCGTGCATACGGCCAAGAAATACGTATCCACGATCCAGAGAAATGCCGGCTTCATCACAGGTGCGTTCCACATTGTCGGATCATATCATGGCTTACTAACATATGACAGGCATGGGCGTCAACTACAGCGAGTTTGCTACTCCCCTTGTGCAGGGCTCAGAACAAGGGATCTGGAAGCCCGGATATCGCTGTCCTGATGTGATTCTGACTACCCGGGCCGGTGAGACCACACGGCTTTATTCCAACGTCTCCTACGGAGATTTCTTCGTTATTTCCATCGGGAAGCATCCCGATGATAAGACCATCCAGGGTCCTGTTTACACCATTCTGCCCCACGAGGCGACTAATGGTGTCAATGGACACGCTGAAGACAAAACTAATGAGAAGGTCTTCTTTGCTGATTGGGTCAGCAATGAGAGCCCGCGTATGATCATCGTTCGACCAGATATGTATGTCGGATATGTTAGCAAGGATACAGAGGATGAGGCTTGGAAAGCATACTTGGACCGTTATTCTGTCAAGTTTCAATAGATTTTAGTCATTATAAATTTAGTACCGTTAAAATTTCACATCATACACTACTTAGCCACGATGTCGTATTTGAGCCAGTTAGCGCCCCGTCAACCTTGAGACTTATCTGATGAAGCTAATCAATCATTGCCCCCTGCCAGGGTACTTTCTAGGGCAAGGATCTGCTTCCATATCCAACAGGGTGTCCAAAACAAGACCTAGGTCTGCCAGTGCTGGATGGGAATTACTTGGTAATGCCAAGCTAGTGATGAAACCAGACGCACTTTGTAATGTCCATGTTGCCACAATGTGACTGCAGCCGCGGATCTGGATGGTTGGCTGCAAGGCTAGGTTATTTTGAGTAGGACGATAACAATGCAGCCACCTTCCAAGGTGACAATCGGATATATCACCGAATTCGGAAAGTCACAGCATTCGCCCGATGCTATTAGAAAGTTCCCGGATACGAGTAAGCGAATGTCCTTCAATCAAGGTCGTGGCCAAGATATTTCGGATCAAAAGCAATTAACACTTGCCTATTACGATGACTGTCTATCATCTCATGGATCATAAGACGTTACGAATTGCTAAAATTGATTAGTGTGGATCTGGATCATATCACTCGGCATTAACCCTGGATCCAGGGTGTTTTGCACTATCCTATCTGGGGCCACCCATGTCAAGACCCAATCCTCCGCCTCTATCTGCTGATGTTGAGTTTTAACTTTTCATGCTGGTCCACTACAGGGTCCATGTGGAGCCAAGAACGGATGAGATCTGATTGAATGCCGAGGCCAACGGAGAGACTATGGAAAAGGGAATAAACCCGGAGTATCTGTGGTTGTGTGGGGCAGCATAGCAAAAGTCTCGTGCGATGGGTATCGGCCAAAGGTTCCCGTGAATTCATCACTTGTCTCTCAGGCCTAGAGGTTCTTCTCGAGTACACTTTGTATGCGACCATGACTGAAGCAAAGGAAACATCGGAGGATAGCCCTTCCGTCGACAACAGTCTTACTGTCGACGATGCATCGCCAAAGCCTATCCCAGATGGCGGCGTACTGGCATGGTTACAAGTGGCGGGCTCGTTCTGTCTTTACTTCTGCACATGGGGTAAGTTTACTTGGCCATCTCTGGATGAAGTCGGAACTAACTAAAAACTATGCAGGTCTCATAGCAAGTTTTGGCAGCTTTCAAACCATTTACGAGCGTGATGACTTATCCAACCACTCACCGTTTCAAATATCGGTCATTGGTTCCCTTCAGACATTTCTGATGGTCTTCTCAGGTTTCATAGTCGGCCCAGTCTATGACTCTGGCTACTTTCGACATTTGCTCGCTGTCGGATCCATCTTCATTGTGATCGGGACCGTGCTTCAAAGCTTGTGTAAGCAGTACTGGCAATTTATCCTCACCCAGGGATTGATGATCGGGATTGGTACTGGTTGTCTATCAATATTGAGTGTGGCTATCACTTCGTTATGGTTTACTACCAGATTGCCTCTCGTTAATGGAATCGCAGCTTGCGGCAGTGGACTTGGCGGGTGAGTATTCTTGCCTATCAATTGCAACAACGACCTGACGGTTTTTAGTGTGCTTCTACCCATTATGATTCGGGAGCTAAATACTAAAACGACTCTACCATGGGCAGTCCGCGCCATGGCTTTATTGTTACTGGTCCTGCTGGCCTTTGCCAACCTTGTACTTCGTCCTGGGCTGAACTCAGGTGGGCCAAAGCAACGGCGACCACTGTTCGACAAGACAGCCTTCACTGACTGGCCTTACGTCCTCTTTGTGTTCGGGTGCTTCTCAGTATTCCTGGGCATGTACACACCATTTGTATACGTCCAAAGCTACGCTCTCGATCAGGAGATTGTATCACCAAACTTAGCTCTGTACTTGCTGGCTATTCTCAACAGCAGTTCAATCTTCGGGCGCATTCTTCCTGCCTTCCTCGCTCAGAGCCTTGGTCCGATGAACACAATCATATGTGCTGCAACTATTCTGTCCATCACGAGTGTTTGTCTCATATCAGCCACCACTTTGCCTCGCTTGCTTGTCACGGTCATAAGTGAAGGTTTCTTCACGGGCTCATTCTTTGCACTGCAACCCACGATCTTTGTAAGATTGACCAAAGACCCGAAGAGGATTGGGACAAGATTTGGCATGGCTTTCTCTGTTATGTCATTTGCATTGTTGTTTGGCCCCCCTGTAGGCGGTGCATTGCGAAGGGCCTTGGGATATACAGCTGCGTGGGTTTGGTCTGGTCTGACTATCTTTACTGGAGGGCTTTTGATTGCATGCAGTCGACTACTGAAGGATAATAGGTCCTGGGTAGTCTAAGACTTAGGGTTAACAAGAAGCTATAAACCTTACAGGCGAGAACAATGGCCCTGGTCATAACGCTGTGGATAACGATATCAACGACCGGGTTGTTTTAGGTAAATGTGATAGCGCATCTGGCTTTGCAGCCTAAGCCGTGACTTCATCTCGAGCCAAGTTTAAAGAACAAACATATAGAATAGCGAGATAATCTACGATAGCAGGAGAATCTCATGCTATTACTGGATGGTGCTTTGGGCCTTAAATAAGGTATACAGGCTTGTCTTTAACCTTGGTGAAAAAAGAAAAAAAAGATTCTCTCACGTCTCGAGCATAATTAAATTATGCTCACGCAGAGAGTCTTGTGCATTGCTCCTCTTAATGAGAGGCGCCGCACGTACTTGTCTAATTACACAGCTGTATCTATAAGCAGGTTGGTGGTGATACTTCAGGTCTAACCAATGAGGTCTAGCTACCTTAAACTGAAAACTCTGCTTTTGCATAATGTTATTCACGGATTTCTTAATGATGGAGGCTGGCTTGTTGATACGGTCGGATGGCGATGGTAAGTCAGGACATTACATTTCTAGTCAAGTCTACGTTCTATTGGGTCTTCCTGGTTACACCTCATCGTCCTAATCAGGTAGTCGCTTAGGTGTTTTATAGGTCAGAGCCCAGTTGCTGCACTAGCTGTGGTATTGATTGTTTGGAGGCTACCCACACTCGTTACCGACCAAGACATACATTCGGCAAGCTCTAGTATGAAGGTCAGACTTGCTAGAGTGGAGTTTGCCGGGTTTGCTATACTTCCTGCAGCCTTAGGGGCATTCGTCGGGCTGGACCTGGCAGATAAGCTTTATTCATAGTACTATACCGTCCCTCTAGGAGTCAGCGCCGTGCTCCTTCTAGCAGTCTTTTACTACATCGAGAGATATTATGCTCAGGAACCAATCATTCCTATGCAACTCTTAGCTAAACGGGATGTTCAATTCCTTACCTGCCTGTTGCGCTACAAACGCCAGCGTAGTTTATCGTATATGTGCTTCTCTTACATTTAACGATATCAAGTTGACTGTGGATCCAAGATTGCATACGCCATTCCTATATACTTCCAGACTGTTGCGGCAATGTCTGTCACTGCTGCTGGTAGCCGCAATGTCTTTATCGTTGTTGGCAACGCTATCGGTGGGTTGCTTACAGGATGGTATATCAACCGTACAGGCTGCTACAAGTCAGCTATTCTTTTTGCTACGATTCTCGGAATCATATCTTACGTCTTGGTACTCGTTCGGTGGCATGGTAGTCCGAGTCTGCTTGACAGCTGGTATCTTGTCCTTGGAGGATTGGGAATGGAGAGTACTCGGAATACGACATTCGTGTACTTGCTGGCTGCCCTGGAGTCAAAGGATATCGTAGTCGCTGGAACGACTTGGTTTCTTTGTCAGACTATAGGTATGCTGTTTGCTGCGAATGTTTCAACATAGTTCACAACCTTGCTCTGATAAGGACGTTGGAGTCTGCTCTTCAAGGTGTCACGAATAAGTTCGAGGTAATGTTGATCTTGTATCCTCAGCTCATTTGGTCAAGTACTAACTATGAATCTTAGATTATCGACGGTGCAGCTTCTAGTGTGGAACATATCAAAACCCTCCCTCTCAACTTACGAGAAATCGTAACGGGAGTCGTAGTCAAAAGTCTCGTTCCTATAAATGGTACCTTGGTTCAGTTTTGGCTCATCTTCCCATTCTTCTCCAGTTTATACTGACCTGAGAAATAGGTATAGCCCTTGAACGTGGAGTGGCGGCTTTGCTGATGGCCGTATTCATTCGCGAGCACAGAATCGAGAAGAACTAATTTTTGGTTGGATCAGGCAGTTTAAACGTATGTTAAAGTGTGATCATTTGAAGGGGCTTCTGAAGCTATAACCTCCATACCTAATTCCAACGTACAAGATATGCTGTAGTATCATCATCATCAGTGTTGGGCAAACTAAAAGCTGTGTGTGTTACTGAACCGAAGCAAAAGTGTTCAAGTGCAATGGCCTCTCGAGCTCCATTTTCAAACAGCACCAACGAGCCTTAATCTTTACAATTGTCGTCGGCTTGGGTTCCACGGAAGATTAGGGTTTGGTGGTAGAACAAAGCTAACCGAATAAGTCAGTTCCAATTCTCTACATTGCCATCACTGGACTTACCTGTTCTGTCTGTTTGCCAGTCCTTCGTACATGAGATACCACGCCGTGAATGAAACCAACAAGCCAGTAACGCCGCCACACTTTAGTAGCACGTTATTAGGAGCTCCCGACTCTTCAGTACATAGGTTAGCCACGCCGAGGAAGAGCCAGGTGCAATTGACAAGGAGGCAAAGTGTCAGAGAAAAGACATTTGACTTCATGGTGCACAGAGTTATGGCCACGGAGAAGATGAAGAATCCCTAAGGGATGTAAGTTTGGATAACCCTAGGAGTAGGTTGATGGGGGCAGTAACTTACCATGAGAAATAGTCCGTTAGCGTGGTTGTAGTCGGCAAGGCTGGGGTAAGCATCCCTGACGTGGAAACTGGGGATGAGACTGATAGCAAAAGAGATCCAGAAACAGCCATATGAGCAGGCAATAGTTGCACTAACTGTATTGCCATTGGCAATATCCCTGTACACATCATGAGATGCCACCCACCAACGTGGTGTGTCAAGTGAATGGTAACTTACCACATGCCGGAAAGTAACTGCGCAAGGCCTCCATAAGCCAAAGCTGGTCCGATGACAATATTGGGAATAGTCACGCCGTGAACATTGAGATTGACCAGAGCTGTTAAAAATGTCGCAAAGGCAAATCCAGATAGGCCAAGGGGACCGGCATCGCCAAACTTCTGGCGAAATTGAATATCTTTTTGTCGAGCAGCATCTTGTTGGGCTGTGGCTGCGCAATAAGGTGGCTTTGTCTCTGACTCTGAGCAATCCTCTGATGCCCAGAGAGTAGTCTCCTTGTCTCCACTGGCGTGGTCTTCTTGATTTCGTACTGCCGACATTTTTGATAATTCTTTCCCAGACAATGGGACAAGGCTTCTGTGAAAACAAATCGAACAAGATTCGGGGATTGCAATAAAAGAATAGAACTAAAGTAGAAAAGAAAGGGGATCTCGCAGAAGCTTGTTTCTCTTTTTAGTGGATTCAGTGGATGCAGTGGATCTCCGGAGTAAAGAAAAAATTCATGTCTTGGTCTTTAGCCTCTAGGCCAATAGAAGACAAGGGCGCTGTTCGAAATTAACCGCAATCTGCTCACTATTTGTGTTTCTGGGCTTAATCGAAGTGCCAAGCATGTCACCATCGCCAAGAGCATGTATGTCTATAGAAAGTCCCCGCTAGACAAAATAATATTATAGGCAATGTGGCTTTTTTAGTACGTAATGCGAAACATTAACAATGTGACTTGTATAATAAGCCCTGAACTGATAAGAAAGGAAAACTTTGCCAGTGGCGAGCTTCGTTATTCAATCCCGCAATACCGCGGGTTATGAAAAATCTCTGCCCTGTACACTCTCAACGCTTGTATGGTCTGCATTAATTCCCTGAATCGGGCTTCCTACTACGGAGTAGTTGTCCCATTCGTATTGGATAACGCACTAATCTGAGCTAACCAGTTGTGGAAGTGCAGCCCGCAGTACCTCGCAGCCCGCCGACTGCCGACTAGCTAGCATCGTTTTTCATAGAGTAAATACCCTATAGCTATCATCATCATGACAGCGTCACGTATCTAACGGCACTGAGGACCCTATGTGCAGTATCTTAACCTCAGAAACTCGAGTTGAATCGCTTTCCATCAAGCTTTGTGCCAGGTGGCCTAGCTTCCTATCTGAATATTCGGTCATGAATCGCATTCGCATATATCTTTGTTTCCAATGCGGGAACCAGGGGCGTGAGCATTTACCATCCTCTTGATTTGAATAGGATTTTTGGAAGAGTGCCTGACTACGTCATAGCGCTCTGGTAGTGAACCTTGCAGCCGATCCCCAGAAGAAAATGTATGTTGCTTTCGATTGATGTTGGTCTTTGTTAATACCCTGGCCAATGAGCTTTTGAGCGAGCTATCGCAGCCGTACCGCGTCTGTACCCACTTCTTCCATGTTGCTTTCAAAGTGTTGTTGTGTCGACGCTATCTCGGCTCACTATTGGTCACTTCGAGAGCAATGCTTAGCAATATATCAGCATCGAATATAGAGATTGAGAATATAAAAAGGCGGAGGATTCTTTTTGATATTTTGTTATGAAGTCACAGTATCACTCCTCTTCCACACTATATCAAAATCAAGCATCCTCGGCAAATTCATCAAGACTCTACATCCTCATCCAACCACCACAATAAAAATGTCTACTGAGCCACTTTCGCAGCTTCGTACCGGACTTCAGCCTGTCCAACTGAAGTATGTGCCTCTGCCTGCTCCTCTCCCAGATTTGAGCGACAATCCCATCACCATGACGGCTTCTGAAGGGACGCGCGCACCCTGCCGCCGTTGCCTCCTCGACGCCAGCCCAGGGGAGAAGCTCCATCTCATCGGCTATGACCCTTTCCCCGTCGACAGCGTCACACCTTACCGAGGGACTTACGCAATCTTCGTCCATGCTCACGACTGCACTCCATTCACTGGTGCAACTTTGCCAGATAGGCAGCTGAAGAGGCTGCAAGCAGTGAGGGCATTCGACGAGAACCACATGTTGATGGCATCGGAGATTGTGAACGAAAGTGAATTTGAGGAAGTTGTTGGAGGAATGTTGGCTGATGAGAAAGCGAGCTATGTCAATGTGTACAACGCGAAGCCGGGCTGTTTTGCAGTCCAGGTTAAAAGAGGCTGATGGGACAAAGAGTTGAGCCCGATTTGACATGCAGCTAGGGGGGAGGTTTGCCCGAAGGTTTCACCCCTACTACCCGCTTAGATTAGATGGGACCAGCATGTATTTCCTTTGCTTCTTTCACGACGTGAGAATGAGCTATAGTTAAGAATGCATTACCTCTAGTTTGAAACCTATCTCACAGAATGTAATATTGTTATTAACAATGACAACACTGTGTCTTTTAACCCAATAGCGATTGTATTCGCACTGCCGGTACTCTGAAGATATCTCAACATAACTTTGGTAGTATAGTTCTTAGCCTCTGCTAAGTCGATATATGCTCCAAGGAAGATAATAAATGCAAGCGTGTATGCGACTCGATATCCTTTAATATCTGATATTAGACCCTAAAGCCTAGGAACTAAGCCTTGGAAGATTAGGTAGGAAGTAACTATAAAGCTAATTAGTTCAATTAAAACGTCGAAGGTGAGTTTGAGGTCAAGGCTACATGTCTTAAGTAAGCATCGTACCTTCCCGCTGCTATCATTCGTTTGACACGCTTTTATCTTAGGTTCCGAGATATTATGGCATCAATGGCACTGGTCCCAGTGAAGGGACTTGGCCAGGAAGCAAGTGGAATTGTCCTGAGGCCAGGTCGTCACGCAACACAGTTGAAGCCTGGCGACCGTCTGAGTACTTTCGACACGGGAACTCATGCGACAATCATGAGAGCCGACCATTGAGTCACGGTCAAGACCCCCCATGCGATGTAATTTGAAGAGGCAGCCAGAGTTTCCGTCGTGCACACAACGGCATATTATGCGCTTGTCAGACTGGCCAAGCTTCAACGAGGCCAATCTGGCTTGATCCATGCCGCTGCAGGAGGGATAGGGCAAGGAGCTCTGCAGCTGGCCAAGCATCTCAGTCTCGTTGTATACGCCACTGTCGGCTCAGACGACAAGCCGACAAGCATAAGCCTTGGTGTTGTGTGCACAACATGCATATGATCCCATATCTCCCTGAACTCATATAGTATAAGGTACCCATGTAAGCTGACATCGCCAGTGGTGGGCCTGATGACGTTGTATATTACCCAGACAATTGAAACAGAAGATCAGCTTGGGAGAAGAAATTTCGCCCAGAGAGACAAGAGGGTCAAGAATATGTTAAGCGACTTACTTCGGTCAGCATTTGCTCCTAAGCAGACTTGGCGGCGGATGGGAACTTGACAGAGGCTACTTGCAAAGTTGCAGGTCAGCAACGCTTACGTTCTGTCCGAAAGTGGTGCGTCACGCGGTGGATCCGCCCTACAGGGCTGATTCCAGGACAAGACCCTGTTCGTGTCCATTCTCTGGGCCACATCTGGCGCACTGCCATTCTAACCAAAATTATAAGAACAAAGGATACAATTCCTTCGCCGGAAGCGTACAGCGTGTAGGATATCCGCGTGCTTAGTATTGATACCCATTGGAAAGTTGTACTTGGGGATTACTCTCAAGTACGCTATGGAGGAACCAGACAACGATCGTATTGCAAAACTGCTTCAAAGGGGAAAAAGGTGCGCAAACATCGGATGTGCAGCAAGGGTCCTTGGCAGAAATGTGGAGCGTTATTCCGACCGACAGCCAGCTCTTGGACAGATATCAGCCGAGCTGAAAATTGAGTGAATTTCAGACGCCCAATCAAGAGGCATTGCCGGAGGCGGGCATCCATGGCTCTCCGTGTCCGTGCGAGTTTTACCTAAAAGGCCTACAATGTGCGCGCAACGCTAGTTGTCAATTTGAGGTCTTGCATTTTTCTCCTACCCAGCTGACGAACTGCGCTCTACATGCTACCCCTTGATCGACATGGTCGGCGTCCCTGGGAAAGCTGGAGCCTGTATGACTTGTCGCAGGAGGAAGAAGGGTGTGAGTAAGACCTTCTTTATGTTCTATTCCCAGGATTCATGGCACACGCACACGCCAATGTTGTGCAGATGTTGATGAAATTGTCTAGTGCGATAAGCAGGTACCCTTTTGTCAGCAGTGCATCTCATCAGGTCTCGTCTGCGAAGGTTACAAGCAGCCTTCCATCTGGATTAACACCACTGGCAAGCAGCAAGCCACCTACACGCAAGCTCACAATACAGTTCGGGCACCAGCTGAGCCAGGCAGAATTACTCTATACGACTCGCTGGTCAGAAGTGCGAGAGACACCAAGTATATCGGCCTTTTTCTTTCAACGTACCTTCCATTCGGCCGTACACTCTCATCTACCGCCACCCAGATGTCTCCTGCAGGCTGGCTGAGACACCATGAGTACTTAAGTAGATCTGAGAAGTCCCTGCAGCTCATCACCTTGGCGCACGGCCTGGCAATGCTGGCGGAGCGCGACGACAATGTGCAGCTGAGAGCAAAAGGTGTTGAGGCATATCGCGCGGGTCTTCACGAGACTGTTATGGCGCTTCGTGACCCTAAAAGAGCTACAGGTGACGGTATGCTTGCGGCAGTTCGGCTTTACCGCTTTTATGAGGTATCCCAGACTCTCCCTTCCTCATCCCATTTGCCCATCCACCAGTGACTTACTTAACAAGATTCGATATGGAGCGAAAGGACCAGGCTCCCCGGGACCGAAGCAGCAGGTAGGCAGCTACAAAGCTCACACTGATGGCGAAATGGCCATATTCAAAGCCAGAGGGCCACGAGGGTATTGGGACGGTTCGGCACAGCATCTGCTGGCCGATGGTAGGGTCGTCTCGGTATGTAGAGGCTGCCGGCGTGACTATCGAACGCCATGTTTACTGATCTTTGAATAGTACATCAGGTGTGTGGGAAGCAGAAAACGTTCGTTCTTTAGCGAAGACGACTGGATGACACTCCCGTGGAGAAATCGCAAGAAAAGACCCCTCGATGTCTTGACTGATATACTCGTCCAGATCCCTGGTCTTCTCGAGGATTTGGACATGCTCAGAGAGTCTGATACGAGAATACTTGAAACCCACGAAGCTCGCGATAAGCTAGTTCGTGACTGCTTGCAACTTGAACAGTCATTAGTGCAGTGGAAAGACACTATGAGCGATGCTCTCCATGTGCTTGATAGCACTGTGGTGCGACATCAAGAACTCCCAGTCATGCAGACTGATGAGGATGTCGCTGTGTTGCACATGTGCTTCCTGTACTGGAGTTCCTGCATCGTTCTATACACTACCATGTATTTTGCAGGGCTACAGCCAGGCCTGCCGACGGACCTGGCACTTAAAGTACAGGTCCCGTTTACATGTCCGGGGTATAAGCAGTTTGAACATCAACGAAACCCTACATTATATGCACACAAGATTGTATACGCCATGCCCCTCTGCTACCAGCCGCAATGCGGGGGCTATGCAGTCCATGTCTCCACCTTTCCCCTGGGCGTTGCGATCCGATATCTCACGGTGTTGCCGTATTTCCCTCAGGAAGGGGGGGAGCGATCTACGGTGATTGTCGAGACTTCTTTCATGAAGAGATTCATGGCACAGCCCTATATGGCCTCATACGCATCGTTATTTCTGGGGAACTTGGAGCATGTGGAAGCTACTGATCCCGAGACGGAGAATCCATTGGGAAGGGATGGAATCGTGCGTCGAGCGAGGAGATGGTGGTTCGGGACTAGAGGTACCAACAAAACCTGCAGCTCTGTGAGCAATATCGGGCTATCTATGTACGCATATAGTCAACCAGTCCCTATTAGGCGAGCTTAAATACACCATAATTACACTTGAGACACCGACGAGGGCAGCGCCTCTACCAGATATGAGATAACCGGAACTTGATGATTCTTGATAATTTGAGACTTCAAACAGGATTGTCCTGGCCAGCATTAGCTCGGGCGGGGACCTGGACAAGCAAAACGAATGCAAACTGTACGGACTATGCGCAGCACGAGAACTTCGAGCAGAACTAAAAACAGACAACAAATAAAAACAGGGTCAATAAGTATGGTCAGGTTGTTGGCCCAAACGCCAACGTGGTTGCTGATGTCAGAAAGCAGCCCTACGTCTAGCAGCTCCATTGGATAAGAAGGCAAGGGCACAAGGGTGATGTCTCCGCTTCGGACTTGCGCACTTTGGAACCAAATGCGGTATAGTTTACATCAGCTACGATCTACTACGCAAGGCTCATTATCAGGCTGATCGGGTTGTCTCACAGTCGGTCAACATTACCCAAATCAACTAGATCACGTGTTGCATGTAATGATACTGTTTTCGCGACATTGTTCTTCTCACCGATTGTTTTCTCTGCAGCCATCGACAATTTGTAGATCAGAGCAGGCAGACTCCTCACACTCTGTCATTCTCAGCGACCACACTTTCTTCATGGCTACCAAGGAAAGTATGTACCGGTATATGGTGTCCGGTGACAAGAGCCACAGCACTGGACCAGAGCCACAGCAGTACACTTACGCTCCGATCGAGGAAGATGCGCCTGCTCGCAATGCAGCGAAGAAGACGATATGGGGACACATGAGGCCATGGATGACCGAGTTCATCTGGTGCGCTCTCGCTCTCGGATTCTTCGCGGGGCTGGTTGCCGTATTATTTCACTTCGATAATCATCCGATGCCAGACTGGCCACTCGGACTCACGGTTAACACTTTGATCGCACTCCAGTCAACTGTCTGTCGGGCTTTGATCTTAGTGCCGATAGAGGAGGGGCTATCGCAGCTGAAATGGAATTGGTTCGCAACGGGACGACGTCCGTTGAAACATCTCCATGACTTTGATCAAGCAAGTAGAGGTCCTTGGGGCGCTATTTGTCTTGTCCCAAAAACTCGAGGAGGGTACGTTACATAGCGCGTTGGATAAGAAATTATATGTACTCACTCTGTCTTGGCAGGTTCTTTTCCTTCAGCTTTGTTGCAGCCCTCGTGTGGGCGACGGGCATTGCTACATCGTTCGTTACACAATCGACCATAACCTACCGGTCTGAGAACATTCTCGTGCCGAATGCAAGTGCCTCTGTGCACATATCTCGGTCTTTCCCGCAGTCTTTGTTGGACTCGGGCCGTGATAGTAGGTAAAACTTCCGGTTATCTAAAGAGTAGTGCTTATTATGAGAATGTATAGGCCAGGATGTGTTTGAAGGCGTCACGCGTGGTGCATATCAAGCGGCCTTCCATACTGTCAATCAAACACTTCCTCATCTTGAGCCCACCTGTTCTACATCACAATGCGAATGGCCGCCAGTCTTATCACTTGGTCTTTGCGCCAGCATAAAGAATGTCACTAAACACCTTGATGTATCAGGGCCCATGGAAGGCACAAATGGGATGAGGCTATACAACGCCTCCTTACCCGAGGGTTTAGGGTTTTTGAACTTCACAGACGAGATTCACGTCATGGCTAACATCTCATCCCCCCTTCGCCAGCAATCCGGAGATGACGACGATGAGGTTGGCATACCAAAGCGGAGAACATTGTCGGAATGGGATAATGATGTTGAAGCAGCAACGATTGCCCATTTCTTCATCATTTACAGCAATGCCAGTCCCAACATGAAAACCCGATTTCGAGCTGTGGAGATGTTGTGGCATTTCTGCGTTCAAACCTATTCTGTCGAAGTCAAGGATGGTGTTGATGAACCGACTATATCAGCGTCCTCTGTCAAAATTGGCTCTTCTAACTCGACCTTTGACGGCAAAAATGAATGGGACTCCTTTATTCTCTCCGATGAGAATGGAAAAGGCTCTTTCAACGTGACCACCTCCCCAATTCATGTTCAAATTGACGAGGATTTCCGACATGCTTTCTCTGGCGACTGGTCCTCTGACCCCAACCATCGTCTTCCCTCAGGATTGGCATACCAGCTTGGTTATAACCTGATGAGCGGGGTTTCAGCCACAACACCCGATGAGGAATTCGACAATTTGACGTGGACGAACATACACACCTACACGGATCACATTGCCGAAGGAATGACAGCATTGTAAGTCTAATCGTACTTCGCTATTTATTGCATCATGACTAACGCCCGTGGCAGTCTCAGAACAGCCGACGCGCAGGGCTCCGTGGAAGGAAAGGGCTTCAATCGAGAGACCTATATGTTTGTGCGTTGGCAGTGGCTTGCTTTACTTGCGGGTCAGGTTGGTCTCACTGTCGCCTTTCTTGTGGCAATCATCATCCACACCGCGAGGATAGGGGTCGATGTCGTTAAGAGCTCTAATGCCGCTGAGCTGTTTGCTCTTCAGGAGAATAGATCTCGAGGAACAAGTATGACAGACAAGTCTGAGTCGTGGGGAATTAAAACAAAGGTTGGAAAAGCCTCTGAGGGGATGTTGATCAATACTGGCGGGGGGTGGAAGCTCCAGATTTAAGAAACTATCTTAAATTGCATACAATATAACTACTTATCATATTACAGATGGATGGAGAGTCTGTTTTGCTATAGCTTGGAAGTGGATTTGACCTAGATGTTGATTGGTGAGCGGGGGTTCCAGTGGTGTGTAAAGAAGACAAAGAGGGAGGGGAGGAAGAAGAAAAGAAGAAATAGGCGGACGAGGAAATCGTTTTGTGATACTATATAAGGGGGCAACCATTAAGGTATGCTTTAAACAGTGGTAAAAAAACATAGTATTTTCATATTTAAAGCATAATATCCTATGCTTACGCTGTAACCTAAATTAATTTTTTCTAAAGCTCCTTCTTGCGTTATGACTCAAAGGTCCTCTTGCGATAGTTATAGAAGCCTGCTCTTCGTCCTGCGAGACAGTCCACAGCAGCGAGATCACACACACATACACACAGACCCGTTTACGATGGCGGCTTCGCCAACCTGTACCGTGGCCGGCAACGCGGCGTTTTGCGATACAGTGTTAAAAGACGATCAGGCGCTATTGCACGATGCTGAAGTCTTTGTCCACTGCGCAGAACGCCTCCACAGAGCAAAGTGGGATCTCCAGGACACGGGAGATCACATTGTGTATCCGACAAAAACTCTGTATCCGAGAGTAGATCCGCCTTATAACAAGACCTAATAAACATTAGCTTCAGAGTTCATAGATTATAAGTAGACAGATCAGGTCAGGCGCGCGGTGGGGATTGACTGCGGGCCATATTCCCTAAGCAACACTTCTCATAGCGCCTATCAGCCAGTATACTAGTCACAGGAACTTACTCTTTATAGACACCAATATACCTGCTCCCAGCAGCCAAATCGACACATTTCTTAGTAGTCATTTGTGGATCGGTTGCTACCTCTGTAAAGGATGGATAGCCTTTCAGAGATCTTAAACAGCCTGTGAAAATATATTCACCGAAGGATTGAATATTCCTTGTGAGAGGAGTTGATGAAGTAGAAGGTAAACTGGAAACCTCTGATGGCTGGAGGGTTGAGCCTGTGGACTGTATCTCGGCTGAAACATCGCTGATACTGCTCAAGCTTGATTCTGATACTGTTGGCGTAATTGGAGTAGATGAGGTCGTGATAGTTGATGTCTCGGCGGCTGATGTGTCTATTACTGGTGTCTTAATAGTCAAGTTCTCGCTGGTTAACGTCTTGATGTTAGTATTGGTGTCGAAGGGCTTTGTAGTAACAGTGACAGTAGCAGAAGATGACAATTCAGTTGATGCAAACTCTACTGACGCCTCCGACGGAGGGTTTGATGTAGATTCTGACGTCAACAATGACGATGGAAGTGATGATGCAGACTCTGGTGATAGGGATGTTGTATATAATGACATTGTTGTGGACAATGAGATAGATGTTGTAGCTGATGTAGAACCCAGTGTACTATCCGGCGTCGCTGATATGGCTTCTGATGATGACGATGACCGTGCAAGATGTGAGGATATAGATGATGTAGATAGTGAGGTTGATGTTGTTAATGCTGCTGAGGTCGTGGTTGATGCAATTGTGGATGGTGCTGATGGTAGAGACTCTGACGATGTAGACGTTGATGATGACGAAGATACCTTGGAAGCAAAACTGGTACCGGGAGAAGTTCGAGTCCCAGTGAATGACTCAATTAAGTGACATTCACTTTGAGGAGAAGGATAGAAATCCAAAGCAATGCACCTGCTGTCATTGTCGCATCTATCCAAGCAGCCCTCCAAGCTATCTTCCTCGGCGCGTTGATAGATAGATCCGCCGGTCGAGGAAGTATCGCAACTTAGAGCGAACTTATTCTCGTGAGGGCCGGTATAAATACTGCTCGCCAACTGACTGCAAGATATCGACGTCGGTACCAAGATAGCAGATTCTGTTGTAGTCGATGCTGTTGTAGTCGATGCTGTTGTAATCGATGCTGTTGAAGACAACGTTGACGATATCGATGATGTCGAAGTTGTTAAAGTTAGCGACAGTGTTGAGGAGGTAAACCCGGATGAGGTAGAGTCTGATGAGACTGATGGAATGGGTAATGTAGATGTTGTTGAAGACGTTGATGACGTAGAGTCTCGTGAGGATAATGATGTAGTACTGGTAGCAGAAGCAGTTACATATGTAACATAGGAAATAGTCCCACGAACTGTCCCTGAAGCTGGCTGTGTGATTACAGACGTTGCTTCGTAAGTTGCAGTAGATGTAATACTTGTTGTGTCATAGTCAACTTTCATCGTCGGCTGATCGCAGTTGACGCAAGGGCGGATTTTAACCATGACAGCAGTGTCGCCGTAACCATCAAGACGATCGCATACAGCAATTTTCAACTCGAAGTATGTCTTAGGGAGCGGTATTGAAAATCGAAGAGGCGGGGATGACATTGCGAATGCAGTATCGCCATTGGGTGAGGGTATACCCCAGGGCTCGCTGAGATACTTTGATGAAGAATCCAATGGAATCCCATTTTCGTCCTTTGCGTAATTCACACCATTAACCATGACCATAACTTTGTCACCAGAGCTTATTGTTGTTAGCATTTCAATATTGGTTATTCTGACTGTAAGATACTTACGTGAGATCACAGCTTGCGATAACTATGTCGACGAGTAGTGTAGTAGCCTTCAATGGAAGAACGCTCAGTGAGTATAAAGCCCCATTATAGGTATCTGGACCACAATAGGTAGCAGTGTAAGGATCATACAAGTCTGTAGTATAAGAGCTCGGACATGTATCACCAGGAGCTAAAGGCGATGTTAAATCTCCAGTTGAAAGAATGATACCTTTTGCCATTCCGAAAGGGCCATCAGTAAACGGCCTGATACCAGAAGCATCTCCATGATAACCTGACGTTGAAGAGAATACATCTCTGGAATCGTTGAAGAGAACCCTTGCCAGCGCCAGTCCGCCCGTCGGAGGGTTGATGGTAATAGCTAAACAGAGGGATATAAGCGATGCCCAGAGGGCCAAAAGAATTCGTTGTATCCTCATGCTGGAAGTAATAGCAATAGATCACGCAAAGCATGGAGAATAAAAGTAGAGCACACAGAACAAATCTGAAACCCGTAGGCCGGGGATAATAGGGGCGTTCTGTCCTTCCTCGGAAAAGTTTGCTATATATCACACAGCAAAACCTCTCCAAGCTTCCTCTTCTCACATGACACTTCTAAATTAGTTTACATATTCAGCTGCAAGGTTTGATATGCCCCAGCCAGTCTTGGATCGGCCTCCGTGTTGTTAAGTGGGTAATCGTGCGATATGCTTTCAAAGCAGATATAGCACTATTGACGAAATTTCCTCTTTTGATTTACCGTCTACTCAGCTCTGTCGTTAGTTTTCCTAGCTGATACGTATGGGAAAAGGCCAGAGAAACAAAGCAATAGTGTCAATTTAATAGGGGCGAGAAAAGAATACACGAGACATTCTAACCCTTTTAGGCTTAGTGGCAGTCTTCAGTCAGCCACTAAAAGCACACAAGTACAAGATTGTTCGTGGTTTTACATGCGAAATTAGGGGTCTTTGCCCCTGTTGGTATAAACGACCGTCATTAGGTTAAATCAGGTTGGATTTAGCGTATTAAATAGGTTAATTTTTCGGTATTGCGGTAGCAAGGATCTATTTCTGAGTTGAGTATGTCTACCTGTCTTAGATTGGGTCGATGGGCCATTTTCGCAATAGACTGAAGCACATTATGCTAATAACAATCCAGCTCGGTCAGTCTGATGGCATGAATACCATAAGAGTTTACGCATTACTCTGTCTGAACATTGTCGGCTTGGGTTGACGCCTTCACGTTCTAGGTCTCTCTGTCATGCATAGCACTAAGATGTTCTCGAATCCGCCACCACTATCAATAGTTAGGCGCTATTATTTTCGTCTCGCGCACTAACTCAAATTGGGAACCTCCTGAACCTGGCTCCGTGCATCGTTTGTCCTGATTGGTAAATCATCGTGAACTTCTTGTTAAAATTGAAAGATATTATAACCAGATGCCCCCTTTTCAAATCCCCAATCTCATGAGTAGTATGATTATTCCTTTATTATCACACTTTCTTGGCATACAAGTGTTAAGAAAGTGGCCTTGTCTACACCTAAGTCCTTAACAAGTGCATAATAAACCACTCAATCTGCGCTTTGCGCAACCGCAAGCCGCGGCGATGGCTTTGTCTTCGACGAACCCGCCCGTTGCCCCGGACCTCCCTCGAACTAGGGGTCCACACTCCCACTAATCTGAACTGAGGAGCCCCGCAGCCCTCTTGCAGTCGTACATGAATACAAGACACCGCATTTGTAGAGCGACAACTGGCTTTGAAGATTTCGGGCATGATGATTCTCTCTGTTAAAAAATAAAGAATAAAATAGAAGAATAGGAAACTACGTTATTTAGATGTACGGCTTTGATTTATCTCTATCCGATGTTGATCAAGGTATTTGTATACATGCAGTCACAGTCGTCAAAAATACCCCCTTGAGGTTAATCTAGATCGGGTACAGATTCCTGTCTATCACCCAACCGATAGGACAAACCAGGCAATGCGAGGTCGCGACAAGTAGAGTAATCATACTCTTATTTAATGGCGGCAACTATCTTCATTTAGTGGTGATGTTTCTTGGTCGCTACATAAAAAAGAAGAGTGGATAGCAGAAGTGCCGGGTTTAATTGCCGGCTCTAGGGTATGAGTGCTGGCGGAATTGCGAATAACTCCAGGCTGATGTCATTTTGAACCAATTCATGCCTTCGGCATCTCGACGTCGATATGTCTCACAGCCCAGCGGAACGGACTACAATTCCTATTGGCGAGGATCAGAATGCGGCTGAGGCCTCTAGAGAATACACACCGACCGTTAATGGTGGCCGGATAGCTTGGCTTCAAGTTTCCGCAGCCTTCGCGCTCTATTGGAATAGCCTGTATGTTCAAACCAGAAATCGTGGATGCAAACGATTCAATAGAATAACCCATGATCAGTGGCCTTGTTAATAGTTTCGGTGTCTTCCAAACATATTACCAACGCGCACTATTGAACAGTGAGGCCTCATCGGCTATCTCATGGATCGGCTCTGTGCAAGTATTTTTCCTCATGGCCGGTGGCATCTTTCTCGGTCCCTTGTATGATATGGGATATGGACGATCGATGGTGATTGCTGGCAGTTTTCTCGTCCCTTTAGGCTTTATGATGACTAGTATTTGCAAGGAGTACTATCAGGTCCTGCTATCGCAGGGCTTGGCCATTGGGTTGGGGACCAGCTGCCTCTATATCCCAGCCATAACACTCGTTCCGGGTTACTTCGTGACTAGACGAGCATTGGCCATGGGAACAGCGGCTATTGGGAGCAGCTGTGGTGCAATCATCTACCCACTCCTATTCGAGAGATTGCAGCCACAAATAGGCTTTCCCTGGACCGTTAGAGTACTCGGGTTCGTATCTTTAGCCTTGTGTTTATACGCAACACTTGTACTTCGACAACGCCCCGTACTTAAGAAGAGCGACCTGTCGAAAAGATTCAAGGCTGGCTCCGTTAAAGACGTGGTCGAACTAGCGGGCCTTCTCGATCTACGATACGTCGTGCAGAGCATCGCCATCTTCTTCAGCAATCTCACGTTCTTCGTGCCGCTATACTACCTCCAACCTTACGCACAAACGCATGGCATGACCGATCAGAATCTTGGCAAATATCTCCTGGTAATACTGAATGTTGCCGCTATCCCAGGTCGCATTATACCATCCTACATAGCTGGCAAGGCAGGGGTGATTAATACCTACATCGCCATCTGTGCCTTCACTACCGTCGTCGTCTTCTATTGGATCAGTGTGACGAACGAGGCCGGCAATATTGCCTTTTCAGTCTTGTATGGCTTCTTCTCAGGCAGCGTTGTCACTCTCGCGCCGGTTGTCTTGACTGCTATCACCGATGACCTTGGAATGTTAGGAACGCGGTTGGGGTTTGTCGCCTTGCTCAAAGGCATCGGGTCGCTAATAGGACCGCCTATTGCCGGTGCTATTCTTGATAACACGAGGGATTACCTGGGACTGCAGCTGTTCACTGGCCTGGGATTTCTGTTGACAACCTTACTTGCCGGGCAATTGCGCATAGTAGTCGCCCGACGCAAAGTACAAAAGAGCGGATCTATCCCTAATTCTGAGCCAGAAAGGGCATGATCGGGTCTGAAAAGGACTTGATTCTCTAGATAGCCACTTATGTCCTCTTATAAACCAATAGTACCTCAACACAGTAATTGGAATGGCCGTTCTACCACCCAAAACCACTGGCTTCTAGCTTATTGGCCACTTCTTCTGCGACAAGCTTGTTGATGGCGACTCCTGGATGATAGTCGTTGAACCACAGCTTGTTGATTGTTAGCATATGCACTCTTGATTCTGGACTTTGGACTTACGCATGACACTCCATCTCCGTTGTAACATGTTGCATCAGGGGCGCCGTAAGCCGTGGGGTTCTGGATCGCCTTGTTGAAAGCGACTGATGTGTCGACCAGCACAGCTTTCACACCAGAATTGGCCTTTTTGAAAGCACTGAGCTTGGAAGTCAGACGACTGTTGTAGAGCTTGATGGACTTGACGAGGAGAGCATTTGACTCCGATCCTTGCTGGATCATCAGCGGTGACAAATTGGTTGCTTTAGTTTGAGTTAGCATAAGTCCAGTCTGTGGTGCAACGGCTCTGGGAACCTACGTGGGACACTTAGCAAGACGAATTTGCGCAATCCGGCCTTATACAAAACTTGAAGCAATTCGAAGTATCTTGCAACAGCTTTGTCGACAACAGCATCGGCATCGCTCAGATAGTATGAATTTCCGACATCATTGACACCTATCCAAACGCCTGCAATTGTGTTTGCCGCTGTCCATGGGGCATAGTCAGGCTTCTTGCCAATGCTGTTTGAGAATTGGTTGACCTGATCAACCATGCTTAGGACGGTGTCTGCGTAAGGCTTGACAATATTCGCATCGACTGTGGCACCGCCATATGCAAAGTTGTAGGACAGGACGACAGAGTTGTTCTGCTCTTTTACCATGCTTCCAACCCAGTTTGCGCCGCCTGCAGCTGTCCATCCGGGGAAAGGCGGGTTGCCCAATGGGTTGGAGGCTGAGGGCTTCTCGCCATTGACATCGAAGCCTGTTTGAGAGTAGGAATCGCCGCTTAATCAAGTCAGTTGATGATGAAATGACTATATGAGTGGTAGACGGACAAGGTGATCAGATACTTGATGCTTCCTGCAGCTTGAACTGCATGAGTCTGTGCCAGGAAGCCAGCCGTGGCTACAACGAAGGACTTCACAAGCATGGTGTCGAATAGAATCGTCGTTCGACCGACAAAGTACTTGTCTTGAAATATGTCTCGGTGATGATCTGGATAATTAGGCGACTCGTCTCTTATATATAGAGACCCTAATGCGTGGAATTAAATGAAGGAGAACGGCCCCGCAACCTGCAAAGTTTGAAACCATTCTTGTTTCCCATATATAAATGGGCTGGGGTAGATCTCATGACCAAGAAATGGAGGCAAAAGAGGTCTCGGAAGCTAATTCTCTGGAAAAAGGTAGACGGAACTGCTCCGTGGCGGGATGTGGACTATTTGGGAGTACTAACCAATAGGATGATGAGGATTGCATCATTCCCAATTGCAGCGTTTAGTAGAATTATTTTCTTCTGCCATAGAATTGTCGAAAACGGTCCGTCTTTGGCCACGGATAAACAAATTCCGTGGTCTGTTTCAGGACATGGGATACATTTTTCCTGCATCCATGTGCATCGGAACTATTTCCGCCGGCCCGACGATCCTAACAACAAACCTTCTTTTCGTCTCAAAATCAAGGTCTTCTATTGAAACACCAGTGCTGTTCAACTTCTACTGGTCGTCAAATTTTTTAGATGTGGTCACTACATACCAGAAAGAGAGTGTTTGTGCCCAAGAATAGGCAATTTGTGTCGATACTCGGATCACGTGACGCTACGTCAGTTCATCATTGTTGTAACAGATGTCCTAGAGCTATTCTTAGCTTTGAGAATTGCGCATACCAGTGAAATCTGTTTTCTGTATATCTAACTTGTTCTTGCGTCTCATCTATTCGATAGACATAATGGCACGCTCTTCAGCTCTTCAGCATGAGGCCCAACCCCATCAAATCTGGTTGGTGGAATTGTCTGCCGCACCCAAACACCGGTATCATTACCCTCTTAGAATGTGGCTCTACTCACTTCCTCGAGAGTGATTAGAATCCTTCTTCGCAATGTTGGATTGCATGTACGATGTGTTATCAGGGCGAGGTAGAAATACTCTGCTTTATTGAGCTTGCGCTTTAGGCGGCCCAAGTTTTACAGAAAGCTATTAAAACACGTCAACATTACATTAGCCATAAGCGATTCTATCGCAAGCGACCAGTTTCCCCATCGATTGATCTGCTGGTCCTATTGGCATAGATGGCTGTTACGGACCTAGCTGTACCGTGTCAGCCGGGTTAGCCGGATATGCCGGCAGAACCGGTAGTTCCGCCGGACCCTCTTACATCAAACGTCATTATTGATGGTTTCACGTGTAATAATTCACACAAACAGTAATAAGTACATCTTCTCTGCAGAACGATTCCAGGACAGTCAATCCTTATCGGAAATCTTTGCATTTCAAAATGATCGAGGCTATCCACGCTGCGCAGAGACTCGATTCTCGGGGCAACCCAACAGTCCAAGTAGACGTTACTACTTCCAAGGGTGATAACTACCAAAACTGGCCATGATATCATGCATGCACTAAACTTACTCTCACAGGTACTTTTAGAGCCATTGTTCCCTCGGGTGCCTCGACTGGCTCAACTGAAGCGACCGAACTTCGAGACAAAAACCAGGGTGTCTACAGTGGCAAGGGCGTCGAGACGACGGTCCGTAATGTTGTCGAGACCATCAGCCCTGCACTCATCGCTAAAAAGCTCGACCCTGCGACGCAATTGAAGGAAATCGATGATTTCATGAGATCCCTTGATGGCACCCCCAATAAGTCGAAGTTGGGAGCCAATGCGATCCTCGGAGTGAGCATGGCTTGTGCGAGAGCTGGTGCGGCAGAATTGGTACTCCCCATCGCTTGATCTTCATGACTTGTACAGACAATTCTAATCGTGTAAATTAGGGCGTTCCTCTTTACGAATTTTTCCGCAGACAAGCCGGCATTTCTGAGGGCGCTATCATGCCAGTCCCGTTCTTCAACGTGCTCAACGGTGGAGCGCATTCCGGAAACACAATGGCCTTTCAAGAGTTCATGATCGCACCCGTTGGGGCTTCAAGCTTTAAAGAGGCTGTTCGTATGGGAGCCGAGACGTATCATCAGCTCAAAAAGGTCATTGATCGGCAATGGGGTCAATCCGGTAAGTTGATCGTCAATCAAGGTGTCATTGACTAACGTGTCACGACTGCAGCATCCGGGCTCGGCGATGAAGGAGGATTTGCCCCTCCCATTCGTGAACCTCACGAAGCCCTCGATTTATTATCTACAGCCGTCGATGAAGCTGGATATACTGGAAAGATCAAGTTCGGCATTGATCCTGCCTCATCCGAGTTCTTCAGTGATGATCAATATGATCTTGGCTTCAAAGACAAAGAGCCCCGACGCTGTTCCCCGGAGGACCTGTCCAAGCTCTACGACGATCTCCTCTCCAAGTATCCCATAGTCCTTCTGGAGGACCCTTTCGCCGAAAATGATTGGCCTTCATGGACTAAATACAACAAGCATTGCCAGATCGAGCTCGTCGGTGATGATCTTCTAACCACCAACGTGGAACGTGTCAAATTGGCCAAAGAGCATGAGGCTTGCAATTCGATGTTGTTGAAGATTAACCAGATCGGAACCATCAGTGAAGCTATAGAAGCGTGAGTTTCGCATTCCTTTCATCCGTTCCGGATCTTGTGTCGCTGATCTTCCGGCAGAAACAACCTATGTACAAAGTTCGGGTGGAATGTCTTTGTTTCGCACAGATCGGGTGAAACAACGGACGATTTCATTGCAGACTTGACTGTTGGGCTGCGAGCTGGCCACCTAAAGTCTGGCGCTCCGGCTCGCGGTGAAAGAGTAGCCAAGTACAATCGATTGATGGACATTGAAGACGAGTTGAAGGGCCAGGGAAAGCCATGCAGTTATGCTGGCATTATCTTCAACAACCTCAAAGAGCTGCAGAAGTTTTGATTAGAGTATAGGATGAATCATCAGAGGTCTGAGTACATCAATGAGGGTACAACCTGTGAAAACGGTGGGTTCGGTCTATTACTGTGATAGAACGTCTAACTTAGCTGTATGCGTAGCCAATTGTGTTTTACATATTGCTAAAGTACAACTACAAATCTCCCGACTCATTTGGAAACAGTTTCCTCATAACAATGAAAAATCGTCACCCTCTTCCACCGGTTGAAACGGCCGACCTATTTGCCGCTAAGACTACTGTGAATCGGTTTGCGCTTCCGTCATGTCGCCGTGCAGTCCGTTTGTTCGATCGTTTCATATGCTGGTAGAGCTTCGTCTTCAGCTGCAACAACAAGGGGGATCAAGACTGAAGTAAACTAGAATCCTTTGTTAGTCGGTGTCCACTTCAAGATTGATGACCTGATACTTACTACGCTACTCGGTAGGGTATTGGAAGCAACCTCACAAAGCACTTGCAACAAGGCAGATTGTGGGGATGATCGAGGTACTCTGAAGTTCTTCCATAATGAGGGATCGATTTCGACCGTCTCTTGATCGATGGTGGTGTCAAGGTGAAGATCCGTTGCGATTATTCCAATAAGTATACTCATAAGATCTCGCTGCTTACCGTGTTTTATGCTAGGAGTAGGCGCATCAACGAGCAAAACTCGAATACTTCGCAAACATATTTCGACCTGAGTAGAGACAGCTGCGGGTACTGTTATCCACAGCCGGAGCTTCAGACGTTCTCCAATCCTCAACGGTTGGCCCTCACTGTCTACTTGGCCTTGAACCACTAGACAGGAGCTGTAGACCGGAAGAAAGTCTCTTTTGACATTATGAAACTCGGGTGATGTCGCAAACACGTCTCCGGGAAGCAACTGAAAAGGTGGTTGGGAGGGCCAACTAGAAAAGAATGGTGGCTCTTCAGGTGGATCAACCCACGTTGATGTCAAAACGATGGTTGTGGTAATCTGGCGTCTCAGGATGCCATAGCCCTTTATTATAGCATGGACAGTGTAGGTGACGCGACTTTGATCCCACCGCTTCCTAAAACTTGGGTCCAACTTCAATAACTCCATGACTACATAGCGTGATAACAAGGAGAAATCGATATAGAAGTTGTAGGTTTGTCGGCCTTGTCCAAGTGTGTAACGAGAAGATGGGAACAGGGGAGATCGAGGGAAGAGAGTCTGAGATGACTGAAAAACCTAGCGGTATGGTTAGACGTACCCCCAAAAATTATGTTCTTTCGGTTGATTACCTTGAGATATACGGGCTCATCCGGATAGCCCTTGTGGTCAGCTATCAATCGAAGTGGTCGTATTCTGCCTGGGAATCTGATTGTCATTACACATGATTGCTTTTACGTGGTGAGAACTATACATACCTTCTATGGTTAATTCTAAACAAGATATTGTGGCCCTTTTCTTGATATCCATGGTGACTTGGCCTGTCGCTACAGATGATGAGGAATGCGGCCGACGTCCTTGACTCCGACCAAGTTCGAGCGTCAGGTGCATTCTGTGATATTTGGGGGATGTAGTAATGTGATATGTGCATTTATCAATTGAGAAATAAAAATGCCTTTGTTTTGTCTCACAGGCTCTTCCATTGATGCTATCTTATGCCACCCGCAGTTTTGAAAATGCCATTTATTTTGTCATATATGCTTGTTTTAACGTCATTCATGCCTGTCATGTGCATGTTTTCTTGGTAGTAATTTGTTGTTGAAGCCCTACCGGTTAGCAACCGATAGTGCCGGCAGATCCGTGATTTGTTGCTACCTCAAATTAAAGAATCACGTAGATCAGGTGGGGTTATGTTGCATGATCCATAGCACCTCTAGAGGTACTGCAAACCATCAAGTTGCCATAGCTGGTATGATATCATTGGTGCTATGGCGAGCGTGCGCAGGGATACAACAGCCGCCAACTCTACCGCTAGAGCCGAAAGTTCCGCCTCAAAGCTTGGAATATGACATCAAGGTTCCATCTAGCCATTCAAAATCGAATTCAAGTCCTTCCATAAATAACCAAGTTTTCAATTCATCACGTAGAATAGTTCTGTCTGATACGTCTATTCGTAAACAGCTCTCTAGCATATCTTACAACGTTTGTCTATCTCCAAATACCCACTTGTCGGCCTTCAAATATCGTCAACATGCCAGCAACAGATGACAAAGACTTCTACAAAATGCTCGACACAATCGCCAACACCGGCGATGAAGATGCCGTACAACAGAACAAGCGTATCAAAGAGGCGCAGATCGCCGAGGACGCCGCTGAGCCAACAAAGGAACAAATATCAGCAATAGACAAGGAAGTGGAAGCAAGCAAACATGTCGCTCAACAATTTCAAGGAATTTCCGCAAACCAGCCTGAATGACATCTGCACAACGCAGACGGACGGGTAGTCCAAATTCTGTGTTATTCATCAGACTAGATTTCATAGACGACTTGAACATGGCCATAGTCTGAATATGAAAACTATACCAAGATTCTTCAGTCTTGCCCAACATTGATAAGACATCGTCCTCCTTTTGTTCCCATCAGGAAGTAAGCTCGCGGCTCCATATCATCATTCGACATTCCTTCCAATGACGATACCTCCGAGTTTGGAAATGCACGGAAGAACCTTGCGGTTGCCAAGCGAAGTTCCATCTTTGCAAGGTGCTTGCCAATACAGACTACCGATATTAGCAATTGACAATGAGAACATGGACAAATGGTCACGTACCCCTTGAGCCACCACCAAATGGCATGACTGCGTCGTGCATCTCTTTGGTACCGTGCTCCCAACGTGATGGATCCCACTTCTCAGGATTGGGGAATATGATAGGGTTGCGGTGCAGTGTCCACGCTTGTGTTGATACGACTGTATTCTCAGGGAGAAAGTGACCAGCCAAATAAGCACCACCAGGAGGGACAACTCGAGGTAGCGCCCCAGGGGCAGCTGCATAAAGTCTAAGCGTCTCGTCGATGACATTATTGAGATACGGAAGGTCGCGCAAGTCAGCATGACTAAAGTCTTCCGAAAGCGTCTGGAGTTCTTTGACAAGAGCTTTCTTAACATCGTTGTGGCGACAAACGCAAAAGACAAGGTACGTCAAGGTTGTCGATGTAGTGTCTGAACCAGCAACAATGTACGCTTGCGCTTCGGCACGGATCTCCTCATCAGAGAGTCCGGCTTCGCCCGCCTCAAAGAGTTTCTTGAACAGCATGGGTTTAGCGGCAGCAGGGTTGCTGGCGAAATCTCTCTTGTAACGTGTGACCGCCTGCTCTGAGTAAGTTCTTAGTCTCGTGACTGCGGCAGTGGTCTCTTTGAACATCGGAAGTGGCAACTTTATTGCGAGTGATATGAGTGTCGGGAAGGTTGTGTTGATGGAGCCCCTCGATGCCAGGTTTTCGAGATCTTCGATGTATTGGTTCTTCTGCATATCTTGTAAGTGATAGTCGTAGTAAGGTGGGTCTCGTTGTTTACCTTGCCGTTTTCCAGTATGCCAAATGATTCTCCAAAGCTCAGCTCGGCGATGATATCTGTTGCCATGAAAAGCCAGAACTTGGCCACGTCAACCGCTCCCCTCGCCTCCATCTCCCGCCTCATACTGGTGATTGCCGTCCTTATGTACGAATCAACCGTCGGCTCGACGTTCTTGAGAGACGACTCAGACAGAGGGGAGGATAGAAGGCGACGGTGACGACGGTGGAAGTCTACGTCACGAGCATTGAAAAGGTTCGTTGTGCCGGGGACAAGGTTTTCGTAGAACGGAGCCTTTTTGTATCCGTCTTTGACACTATAGATCGCTTTCGCGGCTGTTGGGTCACAGATATCGACCTCATAGGTTCCGACTCGAACTATAGGGCCTGAATGAACTAGGTCAGCAACGCTTGTAACTTGATGGCTTCTAACTGACCATAACGTTGATGTAGGCCGTGTACATATTGTGCTCGTGTACCTTCGAGCCAGTGGTACTTTAGAACAACGTCGGTCCAACGTGATACTTCCGGTCCTGTTCAACAGGATGTTCAGCAGCTTTCTTAACCTCGGTGACAGCAAACTATACCTGGTAGACGTGAAATCGGGGTGAAGATTAATTTTTTAACCACCTGTTACCTGGTTATTGAACGCTCCTGTATTGTAGAGCATGGTTGTACTAACAATATAGACCAAATAAGCCGTAGAGAGGAAGATCGATACGTTGAGTATTTTTTCATACAGCAAGTGGCTGCTTCGAACACTAAGATCCATGCTTTTTCGCGTTTCGGAGCCTGAGGATTTGTCTTTGTTGTTGACTTGTGGTATTTCACATACTGAATTGTGAGGTTGCTCGCTTATATACGTCACTCTTTTTACCTACTTCAGTGAAATATCATGCAGATCAAACAAGCCGGAGCACGAGCAAAGGCCGAAGACGCGAGCCCCGACCTTCAGCTGTGATGTGACAAGCAGCCAAGAACTCCACAGCCCCGGCTATAAAACTTCCGAAAATTCGAGGACGGACAATTTAAAACTCCGCTAGTGCCGAAACGCGACAGATGTAACCCCTAAGTTACCTAGCTTGGCAGTTGTGCATACATGCTTCAAGGGAGAGACAAAGCTGGGTTTGAAACATAGCGACGTTAGTTGATAATTTTCATGCCTAGTCCGCTACTCTTTCTCATCCAGCAACCACCGCATACCGGACAACATACCCCTCCAATAGTCCTGGCTTCTCTGTAGCTGGGGCCAATTTGCCCAGTACATATGACCGAAGCCATCGTATTGAACCAATTTGGTCTTGGTTCCCCATTTATTTTCCAAAACCTGTTGATATATCAAGGAGTGGTCACGCAGCGGGTCCAGTCCCCCGAACTGGAAGAAAGCCTTTGGGACTGGAGCCTGCTCTTTCGCAGTTGCGTTATACCAATCTCGCGAAAAGGGAGAGAACAGTGGCGACGTGACATCAGCCCGCACCTTGTCCGTAATGAAGCCCTCCGTTTTGTCATCAGGCCCCTTGAGCAAAGGTGGAAGGACAGGATCAACTGTGTTCTCCCACATACTGGTGTACATATTTTTATACTCTTCAGGTACGAGCTCAGGTGGTAAGAGGTATGCCGCACTCAGCCATTGTCCCGTCAGTTCAGGTGATAGATTTTCTTTACGGGCTTGGTGTATCAGGACAGCGGCAATATTGGCACCTGCAGAAGAGCCTCCAACGATGAATCCCCGAGCCGGATCAGCGTGGATCCTGTCGGCGTTTGCAGCCGCCCATTTCACAACATCCCAGCAGTCAAGTACACCCATTGGGAAGGGGTTTTCTGGTGCGAGCCTATACTCTGGAACCAGACACACTGCGCCGAGCTCTTTTGCAAACATTCGGGCGTTTGATTCTTCGTCACTGGCGTCGCCCATGGCCCATCCTCCCTCATGGAACAGTACAATCAAGGGACCTTGGACTGCAGGGCCCTTATCTTTCTCGATAGGGAAAGTAGGCCGTGGACGACAAGCAATCGTACGAATCCGATAACCATCCCGAGCGGGAATGAGAAGCTCTTGTTCGATTACGTCTTCAATAGGCTGAGAGGCTGGAAGAAGATGACGTACTCCATCGAGATGATTTTTTCGGGCTTCGCGATATTGGGGATCGAATGGTATATCTGGAACCGGTCGTAAAGTCACTGCCTCTTGCAAAGCAGGATCTCGGGATTGTATGGGCAAGGAACTCATATTCAATTGTTGTCACTAAATAGTTTGAAGCCCTCGTAACCAGTGACGCTGTTGAGGGATGTTTGTGTGTATTGATGTATCTGACTAAGATAAGTCGGGCCGAGAGGCTGGTCACCTAGGAGTGCCTCAGGCATCATCAAGAACATGCATGTCAAATAGCTTAATCCGGGCTGCTCTTGTTGCAGTACATCGGGTAGTTCAAATACTAATATCAGATTGACAGGGGTTAAAATAAGTCTTCCATACTATTAAAAACTTAGAACACTTCCCTTAAATTTTATATTATCGATGTCGGTATGTCCTGATCGATTATATAATACAAATCGGCCAGCTCAAGCCGATGAAGCTTGATACGGCGCCAGGTGGATCGCAAAATAACCGGCACACTCCTCATAAAATTTGACCACCTTTAGGGTGACTCTAGTCCAAGACTGGTCATACATTTCTGTCAAGTGCCGTTGGAATCCCGTATCTTTTTATGACTCGCATAGGCTCTTAGGAACAATATCATGCACCGGCGAGTGCGTCAAGATACCAGCCATCAGCATGGAGGCTTCTTAGTTACAGTTACCCTTTGTGCATCCCAGCTTCATACATGCATGGTAACTAATGAGCAGCAAGGGATAAGGTTGGACTCATGCTGGACAAGAACTTGATCCAATTAAGAAATGCCAGTCTAAGTTGAAGATTTCTGAGGCGAGTGCACCAGCTAAGGGCGTCATTAGACGGAAACAAGCCATGCGTAGAGACACCTCGGCTTTGCGGTGTCGGCGTGATGAATGATAGCAGCCTTGCATAACATCAGCATCGCTGATTCCGCGAGGGAATCTCACGGCAATCATCTGCGCATGAAGTTTCGTAGAGCTAGTAGTGGTAATGTATAAGCTGGAAAGTGTTGTGGAAAGAGGCAAAGCCTCCGCTGAAGATTTGCTGACAACTCCATAGGAAATGAGAAGCTAACTAAGCCGGATAGAGCATTTTCAAGTCGATGGGAATCCTCGCCTTCTCTCGCATGTGTTAATTCACATGCGGCTCGGACCGTGGACCAGACCAATGGCAGTAATTTCCAGGCTGATGCTGACGGTTTTAGAAAAGAACCTCCACATCCCGACGGTAAGTCCTGACGGCAATTGGGATCAGCTATCTTGGACCAATCAGCACGTCGTCAATTACTATTTGGAGAATACTTAAGCCCGAACCTCCGCGTTCAGCTGCAGCCAAGTTGCGGGGAAACTCCTCCCGAGTTCCCCAGACTTCCCCGCTATAAAGAGATCGATTACTTCCTCTCTTATGGTAATTCTTGCTCTATGATACTGACACCACGTCTGCAGCACTAAACATGAATGCTCAACTATTTGCCGCACTGTTTGCGGCTTTTTTATTACTAAGGGTAGCCGTCGCTCTTTTCCAGCATCTACGCTCTCATCTCCGCACCGTTCAGGGCCCTCGGCTTGGCAGGTTAACTTCCGGCTGGTACGCCTGGAAGGTCTGGCAAGGTTCCTTTCAGGAGGTCAATCTCGATTTGCACCGCCGATATGGTAAGTCACCAGTATTGGGCACTAGGCGCCGACGCCGTCATTTCAGAGCCAGAAGCTGACTATCCCAGGTCCGATCATTCGCTATGCGCCTAATCGCTATAGCATCAGTGATCTTGATGCAGTAAAGGTCATCTACAGCCTCGGCACGTCATTCCCGAAGTCATCGTGGTACACAACCTGGGCTAGCCCTGGACAGACAAATCTCTTCAGCGAGAGGAGCTTGGCCAAACATGCCCACGATCGCAAACAGTACCAGGCGACTTACTCTATGTCATCATTGATACACTACGAGGCCTTTGTGGACAACTGCGCGGACTTGTTTAAGACCCGCCTGTCTGAACTGTGCTCTTCGAACAGAGCTGTTGATATGCGCCACTGGTTTCAGTGCTACGCTTTCGATGTTATCGGTATGATTACATATGGAAAGCGTCTAGGGTTTCTTGATCACGGAGAGGATGTGGGAAATGTTATCGGTGCACTAGAGGATCACCTCGGCTACGCTACACTCACTGGAATCTTCCCTAGCCTGCATAAGGTATTATTTCCCCTCAAGAACCTTCTAGCAGGTGGCAAGGGCGCCGGTCGGGCGTATGTCATGGCCTTCACCAAAGACAGAATGAGTGAGTCGCAGGCGCAGCCAAAGGCAATGCCCTTGGATAACACAGATACCACGACAGAGGACTTCCTCACGAAATTTCTGGCGAAACATTCCGCCGACCCCAGCAATTTCACTTCTTTCCATATTCTCTCCGGTTGCGTTTCTAATATGGTTGCGGGATCCGATACCACAGCTATTAGCCTATCAGCCGTTATGTACTATCTTCTCAAGAATCCGGCGAGCATGGCTAAGCTACGCGAGGAAGTCGACTCATTCACTGCCAAAGGCCAACTCTCCCATCATCCTACGTATAAAGAGAGTCAGCAGATGCCGTATCTGCAGGCTGCTATCAAAGAGGCACTACGATTGCACCCTGCGACTGGGCTTCCCTTGGAACGCGTTGTTCCTAAGGGAGGTGCCACCATCTCTGGTCGATTCTTTCCCGAAGGTGTAAGTACCAGTTGATGCTTTCGTCAGTTAACCTTGACATTGAACTGACTGGTGTACAGGCCATTGTTGGAATCAACACCTGGGTTGCACACCACGACCGTAACATCTTCGGGCAAAACGCGGACGAATTCTCACCAGAGAGATGGTTGCAGGATGATACTGACCAAGTGGCCTTGATGAACCGCTTCTGGATGCCGGTAAGCTTCCTTTTACAAAAGAGCCCTCTTGCCGAGTGCAATCGCTCTATCAGATCATCAAAGCTGACACTGTAACCGCAGTTTGGTCTTGGATCTCGGACGTGCATCGGTCGACACATCTCTATGCTCGAAATGTGCAAGCTCATCCCAACCCTGGTGCGAGACTTTGACCTAACCCTACATGAGAGCCTACGTGGGAAGGATTGGCATACACAGAACTACTGGTTTGTCAAGCCTGTTGATTTCCAGGTTTATGTGCAACCGAGAAAGGTTTACGTCTGACCTTCCCGGCTTCTCCCAACTAGACCTGAGGTGTTAACCGTGTTATTGAATGATATTGGAGGTAACGGGTTATCTGGACTACCTCCCTAGAACAATTGACGACAGTTGCGCCCTCGCGCAGTGAAAGGAAGAAACAGAGTAACCCTCTAGAAAATTACAAGTGTTCCGAAATTGTATGCGATTAGTTTGACTAGAAAACTGGGGGTGGTGAGTTGCAAGTCACTGCAAGCCTCCGCCTTCCGTCTCCTCCATTGGTTCCACTAACGCTTCACTAGCAAGGGGGAGATACAACTGCGGAATGAAATGAGTGTGATCAGCGAATTTTAGTGCAAGACATTCCGTAGTATTTTTCCCCCGAGGTTCTAGGCTCTACGCTTCCTTCTTTAATCGCTCGGTGACTTCCTTAACTAGCTTCTTAAACGGAATCGCACCGGAGCGGCCCAGAAATCTATAGTGCTGTGATGTCTTTTGGTGAAAGACGCTATAGCTATCTGATTGCTTTTTGCCAAGAATAAACATCCTATCCAGGAGGTTTCTTGTCATTGTAAATCTTCTGGGGGCAATTACTACTATCGGGGTTAAGGTTTAAGTGCCAGTCATGTTTAAAGCTGAGACGTTCTTTAAGGCTGAAGATAACATGCTACCTGGTGTGGCAGTTCTGCACGGATCCCCTGCAGGATTTACTCGGCTCAGCCTCGCGAAGATACGTGGAATTGAAAAGACGGAAGATTGCTGGATCTCGGTGAACGCATGTCTCGTGTTCGGGCCCTGAAAACCAACACACACAAATAGGCAACCCCATTTCTCGTGAACTATTTTGCTTGACAATCCCTTCACTTTACTTTCTCGGCAACAGCCCAGCAAGACGTTCCCAGTCGCATCCACTATCATGGAGAATAAGGGCCCCCTATATCCGCCGCAGTAAAGTGTGAGCGTTGACGATACAGTGTAGGGCAGAGTTTCCTCGAATGCAAGTTAACTACCTTGATCGTTTTCGGTCGCGTTACTAATTTGTGGTATTTAGGCATATGCCAACTCCTCAAACGTTTCAAATCGCTATAGCAACCTCTCAAGAGGAGAGGTTATAGCCATCGTTACAGGGTGCATTGCTGGCATTATTGTTGTTGCTATTTTTATCCCCTTTGTATGAGTATTATTTAGCATATTGAGCAAATACCTGAAATAAATTTGCTTAACATGTCGTTTGATCAACTTCCGGATGGAATAGTAGTGTTATGAAATTATGATAAATGAGGTTTCTGTAAAACATTTACTAATGCCACGTGTGAATGATCTTGGATTCTCAATCTGTTCGTCCCATACTGCCTGCATCGACCTTTAGACGTTTTAAGCACTTGGTTCTTTAAAGTAACTTACTATGATTTTTTTTTTTCAAGAGCTGAGGTGTAAAGCGAGACTTAATAGGTAAAGCTAGTAGGCTGATAATCACTCTGATGGTATGTATTCTCGGCTTATAGCGAGGATCTCGGCGCTATAGGGTAGCTACCCGTCGAAATGAAAGAAGAGCCAGTTGAGCCAGCGCTTGTGGTCTTGGCAGGTCCGCAGGCTTCGGCAGTTTTGCCGAATACCAAGACAAAACTAGTTTCTTATCTAGGTTAACAGTTTGATTTAGGCTCATCAAAATAACTCCCCCTTGCAGGATGATTACGTATCAATCGCAGTGACTAAGCGGAAAAATCTTGATTCCGTACACTTCAAGCCAGGTGTCCAGCATCCGCACTAATCACAAGATGCCTACCTCTATAAGCGGAGATCCACTTAGTTCGTAATTAAAACGGAGAGACGTGTTATGCTGTTCCCTTGAGCAGAATTCCATGTCCGTCGCTATAGTTTCTTTAACAATATGAGAGTTTCAAGTTAAACATGACCACCGTTATTAACTCCACTAAAGTTATTGTACAAGAAAGCTCAAAGTACAATCATGACGTCAACAGCGCACTGCCTCACGAAATATCGATCCCAACGATTGACATCATCTGTGAAACATAGCACTTCGCAAAAGGTGAGTCTTTCTGGCTTGGAGGAGTTGAGATAAGTCGCCTTAGATTCCTGCTCTATATTAAGGAAAAGCTAGTTCCGTTGCTGCTTCATTACTATGCTGCTGTAAGCTTGTGAGAATAAGGCTTCATATATCCCAGCCAGAGAATTGCCATCGAAGTTTTCAGAGGATGTTGGTACCCCAGAATGCCTAAGCATTGACCCTCTTGAAACCCTCCTGCATAGCCTTGACGCGGCTCCAATCGTTGCTGTCCTGCGCAAGTGCCCAAGCCATGACGCTCTTGACACCACGGGTGGCCAGTGTGTCAATCTTCTGAGCGATAAGCTCGGGGGTATCCCAAGACCAGAAAAGACGCGTTTCGGCATCCCAGTACCACTGTCCTCCATTGACCTTGTCGGTACGACCCTGATCGAGAGCCTTGTGGAACGAGGTCGTAATATCGATACCGTCACACTTGCCAAAGGCGGATTGGCAGCCGGTACCGCAATGACCGGCAGTGTCACCACTACACAGAGTCAGTTTTGTATTTTCAAAGTTTAGTTATAAGCATGGGCACTTACCACCAGCCGGAGGCGCCACAGCATGAGCCCTCGGCACACTTAAAGAAAGTGCCAGCACCGCAGGTAGCATCGGGGGTAGTAGTCAAGTTCGTGGGCGGTGCGACAAAGTTGGCCTTCTCAAAGGTCATAGAGCCAGATTTTCCGGTGTCGCTTCCATCCTTGGGGTCTTCCAAGAGCTCAGTAGGGCAGCCAATAGCCTGGCTACAAGTATATCCCGCCTTGGTGGTGAACCACTTGGAGTAGAAAGGAATACCTAGGACCAGCTTCGATGCGGGAAAGCCGAGGGAGATGTACTTGTCAACGGCGCGCACGGCACCCTTGACCGAGGCGGTATGGGCTGTATAGTGATCTCGGCGGTTCATAAGGTCGTAGGTCATGACCTTTGAGGATTAGCAAATTGTTCGCGAAGGTGGCGTGGAAAAGGACTTGCATTGACAAAATCGACGGCCTTGTTGATCAGGGGAACCTGGCTGGGGATGTAGGCGATCATATCACGCTCAAGACCTGGGACCGCGATAGAGAGCTCCTTGTCTCCAATGAACTTCTTGATCTCCTGGAGAAGCTTGGGAAACGTCTTGATCTCGGACGTCTTCTTGGAGTTGGGGATGCGCTTGTAGTCCTCGCCGTTGCCACCAGGATACTCCCAGTCAATATCTAAAAAAGCCGGTTAGCTTGGAGAACAGCTGTTCACGCTTGCAATGACCTACCGACGCAATCATAGCCCAACTTGTCCAGAGTCGAAGCGACGTTTCTGGCGAAGTTTACACGGCTCTTATCAGTCTTGGCACCCTCACCAAACCCAGCCGTGTCGGCCCAGCCACCGAGAGCGAGGCAGACCTTGATCTCATGATCGAAGAAACCGCGAACCTCTTCGATAGGCTGCCAGGGCTTGTACTGTCCTGCAGGCTGGGATGCGAACAGGGACGAGTTGGCGAACGACATGATAACATGGGTGACGCCACTGGTGAGCGACTTGGGGGGTAAATCAGCAGTATGCCACCTAAGCAAGTGTTAGACTCGTGTCAGCCGCAGTTGCGATAGTCGCTTACTGGTCGTAGTAGAAAACGTTTCGGGAGTCGGCAGCATTAGCGACCGCGGCGGCGCCGAGGCCCAAGAGTGTAGATACACGCATGATTAGTGAAAAGAAAATGAACGACTTGAATGAGTGACTGTTTGGTAAAAGAATGAAAATGTATACTGTAAGAGAGTGAATAGATCAAGGCTGCTGAGGGATAAATCATGAAGGGAACACTCTTGGCTTTAAATCATCAAAACGGTATTGACAATCTGACACTAACAACTACACTAACAACTACCGGCAAGGCCTCAACGGTCAGCCCGAATGACCAAGCTTACAGGGGTTTGATCAATTGAGTTTAATTAGATAGTCACCGCGGAGTACTCTAGCCCCAGATTTCAGCCTAGAAAAACCAACGATCGTTTGATCTAGAAGCATAGCCCAAAGTCTAAAAAGCATGTTCCACCTTGAAATGAGCCTGATGTTGCAAAGTAAGGTGGGATGCCGGATCTTTTGACAGCTGCTTGCGTAGATTGCGGCAATTTGATGTGGGAGCTTCGGTAGTATCGGCAGTTGACAGAACTTAGATATATTGACTATCTCGTGTTAAAATGACAGTTCTAGCAGTCTGCCGGAAGTTCCGGTCTATTCGTGAAGCACTCGGTCGCTAATATGATGCCCCCTCGTTAGTAGATTTCCCGAGGGTCCGACGCTTCGGAGCTTTGGCCACTATATAGATACCGGTCTCAGACCATATGCGAATGCGAAGGAGTATACAAATATAGTTGACTAGACAAAAAGGTAACAAATATTAATTCTATTTCTTAATCCCAATGTTAAACCTACTTATATTATCAATAGGCAGGGGAGTCTAGAATTGGTACGCTGTCCCGTTTTGATGACCTATGGGTATGCTACCTAGGTCACGTTGAACCGTTGCATAGTCATAGACCCAGTCGCCACTCTCAACCCTCTTCAGAGAGCGTGTTGTCGCACTCTCATTCTACGAAATCGCGGCTACAATACTGTATGGACTTTCTTGAGATGGGGCAGCGTGACGTGTAATGCTAACTGGGCTTTTGGTGCCTCTCTTTGGAATCGTATCAATTATAAGGACAGATACCATCAACGACAGAATCCTACCGAACAGTAACGCTAACGAGAAATCATCCAAACACATCTATAGTCTACTCACTGGTCCATTCTCTCTTTGAATGAACCAGTCCACCGTTGCAGAAACTCCCTCTTCTAGCCCAACTCTTGGTTTCCACCCCAAGACCTTTTCGGCGAGGCTTGTATCTGGCTTTCGTCTGACGGGATCATCCTCTCTTTTGGGTAAGAGATTGACTGGCACAGGGTCTCGCTGTCCTGTTTTGGCAGCAACGACATGAGAAATAATCTCCGCAATCTCCGCAATCTCAATCTCGTGATCACTGCCGATATTGACTGGGCCGTGGTAGTCGCTGTTCATCAATGCCTCTAAGCCTCGGACACAATCCTGGGCGAACTGGAAACACCGGGTCGAATGTCCGTCTCCGAATATAGTCATAGGTTCCCCTTTCAAGGCTGCCATGATGAAGTTGGGAACCGCCCTGCCGTCTTCGGCCTCCATAAAAGGGCCGTAGGCATTGAAGATACGCGCGACGCGGACTTCCAAGCCGTGTTCGACTTGGTAAGCATATCCAAGTGCTTCCATGACCCTCTTGCCTTCGTCATAACACGCTCGAGGACCAAAGCAGTTGACGTTGCCTCGGTAGTCTTCTTTTTGGCAGGGGATTTGAGAATCGCCATACACCTCTGTTTGTCTTGATTAGCGTGAAAATAACTGCGTATGGGATTTCTGGTTTTACCTGAGGTGCTAGCAAGGAGTACGCGGGCATTATGTTTTACTGCATACTCTAGAACGTTGGTCGCTCCGTTGAAGCACGTCTGCAAGATGTCGATCGGCTGGGTCTCGAAGTGTACAGGGCTTGCGGGACAAGCGAGATGATAGATCTGTTCAACACCGTCTATCCACGGCAAAGGATCACGCACATCGGACCTTAAATGGGTAAGCAAGTAATGATCATCGTTGAAGCCGAGTGACATACTGAATGTATCGCAATCTCTTATCTGATCTCAAGTGGTCGAGATTGCTGTGAGATCCAGTCCATAGCGAGTCGATAACCACTACTTCATGATTCTTATCGAGTAGTAACTGTATCAAATTGCAGCCGAGAAAACCGGCTCCCTTTGCGGATTGTCAGCTTATGGTGTGGGGAAATGAAGCTGAGTAACTTACGCCAGTAATGAGAATCACCATGATGATAGTCGATTCGTAGATGAACAGCCGGATTGTGTGAAGACAGTAGCGCAGGCAAGTAAGTGCTGGAACTAGATACAGATTATTGACAAGAATTTCTGCAAAAAAGAGAAGAAGCGAGAACCATCGTTGCCCGGTAAGAATTTAACATGTGCCTCGAGTAACACAGGCATCATCGATTAGCGAAATCAGACATCAGCTTTCAGCTGGCAGAGATCAGACGATGATCTTTCCTTTGATGGTAACACGGGAGACCTTAGCGTGTCATCTACCGAGCGCTATCGACATCAGCGACGTCATTTCAGATCTTGGTATACCAATCAGGAAGAGACTTGTCCCAAATAGTGGTACAAGATGGAATCTGACGTATGCGGCGCCGAGACATAAACACAAAAGCAGTCTGCCAGTGACGGAAGTGAAGATCATCCGTGGCACTAGAGAGTGAACAGGGAAAAGATAGACGCATTTACCGGGGATTCCAAGATATTTGGCAAGGATACTGACCGCTTTCACTTTGATTTGGAAGGGCGGGAGGAATGACTTCTACCGAGGTTAGATCTGGAGTTTTAGGCTCAATTGTACCCCAGTATCTCACTGAACTGACACCAACACGACATGACGAATGAAAACGTTTACCGAGCGAAGTGGAACTATCCTGTATCTGTCACAGGCTCACAGCAGTAGCCTCACCCTGTAGCCCCGACCACATAGCAGTCTCTACTACTTGGAGAATATTCTATAGAAATGAAGTCAGACTACTCGATACTATGAAGACTTCATTCCATTTCTACGTAATCGATCGTTTACTCATTGCCCGATCCGCCAAGACACTATTACATTCATCTTGTCGTGTTGCCGACGTGGTCGCCAATGTCCTGACCCCCCTAGTGGTCAATGTTAACACATGGAACCGGAACTTTCGACACTGGCTGGTGTTACGCTGGTGTCGGCCCTGCATCGATTATTGGCATATTGTTGATGCGCGCTTCTAAGCAAATAAAGACGCGTCAAAGCCCTGTGAAGATTGTCGCTCCGCAAGGCTAGCAGCGTCGCCAATACGGATTAAAAGAACTGCGGCGGAAGGTGATGGCCTTGTTGAAGCAATGGCTAGACTGTGGAAAAACATCAATATATTAACAGCAGCAGCGCACGCTCTTGAGGGCTCAGTTGAAAGATGCAAATGGAAGGCGTGATCGAACAGCCAGGGGAAAAAAAGGTCAATACTTTTGAGTTGAAAAGGCGAAACTGTAGAAAGTGGTCACAATGAGCAATTGGTTTAGGCTAAGAAGGGAGCTATATAGTTGTGATTTGCGGACTTGAAGTAAATGAAAGGACAGCCTCAATGATAACAAAGAACAGAGGCTCTTATCCATCGTACAGGCATTGAGGATATGGGAACAATATAGGAAGCCATCATGAGATATTAAAGAAAACCACTGAGTGAGACCAGGTGCCTCGGCCCTAGGCAAAGCTCATGGGCATAGCGCCTCGGTGAGTGCGGGAAGACGGCTCCTGTGCCCCCCCATACCACCAGTCACAGAATCTAGTCCACAAGCTCTGGAACCATGATCCACAGGAGCCAATAACTCCTTCAAGCCACGAAAAGACTTTCTCCCACGGAATCACGTATATTGCGAGCGCAGTCCCAGCCCCTAAGAGGACTGCTGGGCCAGCTGCAGTGACGACAGTAGAAAGACTACCGCTGGACCTTCCCCATTCAAGGGCCAAATCCCCGAGTTTGAAGCGAAAGAAACTACTGCTGGCCGAAGCATCCATCTTGGCGAATATCTTGACCCCCGTGACAAGTGTGCCGACAATGGCAGCAACTTGTAACTTCCACTTGTCCCACTGGCTGGATTCGTTCGTCTGGCTCATATACTCTCTCACCTTCTGCTTGGTCGCGTAAGGTACATCTGCCATAGACTTAGACCAGGCAGGACACTGTGTAGGGTCGACCTGGATGCAAACGTTTTGGCCCAGATAAATCTGGGCAAAGTCATGATCGTGGCTCTCCCATTCGTCCAAGTAGATGCCATCAAATTGGGAGGCGCCATCGATCAATAGCATGCCCTCAGATTTACCACCTTGACCACATTTGAGGATCTTCAGAGTATGGATGTCCGAGGACTGGACGTTGAAGTATATCTCGGGAACTCTCTCGCTTGCGAGGATGACGAGACTTTGGATTCTGTCGGTTTTGGTGACCTTGTCGACCGCCTTTTGGAGTCGACTTTTGGTGGTGATAAGGACGAGTGTTTTGCCTGAGTACGTCGAGACCATTCGTTAGCGTAGCTCAAAGAAGTTATTAATAATGTTTACCTCTCCAGAATTGCCACCAGTGCTTTTGGCTCTTCTTTCGTAGCTCATCCGAGCAACCTCTCGAGACGACAGCGATGATAGCAAGGTCTTTGGGGCCTCTTTCGCCTTGGATCGCATCGTACACTCCCTCCATCTGTGGCTTGGACGATGACTGAGAGGCTGACGAGGTGAAAGAAACCATCGTGATGGCAAGAAGAACGAGTAGAGTCAATAGATGACAGGAACTTGAGAAGGAGAAGAATTTCGCTGATGCGGGCAGAGACCCAGACCATTAACTGAGTTTCTTGCTGGGCTTTTTAAGGTTCGAGATGTCTTAAGGAATGGAGGATGGGAGAGCAATGGTCTTAAGAAAAAAGAGTCTGGGGACACTCAGGTATCTGAAAAACATCCTCCTGCGAGAAAACACAACTTCGGTGAGAAATTTGGCTCAAACGATAGGATACAATGGCAGCCTCATTATCAGGAGCAAATAAGGGTGAAGGGGTGTGTGGTCCCTCAATGCATGAAACTTTAGCATTGGCCAATAGGAATGTCCTAGTCATGCGGGATACTTTAGCATCGACCTCTCACAGTCGAGATCATGCAAGTCAGCTGACGAGGTGCTTCCAGCTCCTTTCCTTGGAGAAACACCTGGATCTGGGCACCCCGCAGTCCTTTAACACGTGTTTCTTCTCATTGCATAAGTAAAGCGGACAGAACACCCTTTTGTTTTCGCAAGTCGTTTGAACAAGCAAAGCGAGAAAGACCCAATACCCAGCATGTATCCGAGAGAGCACTCCGACTACTTTGAGCCCGAGGAGGGCTCATCGGCCTTTAACGTCGCTGCAAACCTTGGACTTCAACAAGCACGTCAGATGAATCATCCTATGACTCCTCAATTCCAAGTCTTTGGTAACGAAATCGAAATTGTCGACTCTAACGGTGGATTCAACAACCATGGAGCCAATCAGCCGCAGCCATTTTACCAAACCTTGTCCCCTTTCGAGGTGGCAGAGCACGACACGTGCTTCTCTGGAATTGGGGTCGCTCAGCTTGACCAGTCCTACAGCGAGCCATCGTCTCATGTCATTTCTGGACCTGAATTGGTCGCGTATCCCCAGCAGAGCTGTATACCAGTCATTCCAAGCAACTCTTGCCCAATCATACCTTCAGTTGCCTTGGAGGCTGTTCAGCGCTGTAGTGCACGCAACAAAACAATCACAAATAAAGAGTGGGAGTCTAAAAGAGAGCTTATAAGAAGGATATACATTCTCGAGAATCGAAGGCTCAAAGACACCATGGAGATCATGCGTAAACGTTATAATTTCCACGCAACGTAAGTGCTTCCTTCATCTTACTCAGATGATCATACATGCCAACCCTTGTAGGGAACCAATGTACAAGTCAAGGTTTCGTTCCTGGGGACTGGATTTCCACAAAAACACAACGAAGAACAACAGCGGCAAAATTCCTGGCTTAGAGGATAGACAAGCCCGCCACAGGCAAGATTCAAGACTATCTGAACCACAAGTGGAATCCCCAGCGGCTAGTATACAACACGCGAAGAACTCCCTGGAGACTTTGGTAAATCAAATCAGAGGCTACCTCGACAAAATCTTCCTTGACCCCCAGAAAGCTTGGACAGCGGGCAAATTGACATTCCAACCCCCCTCATCACTGCCCACACATGTGAGACCATGGGAGCTACTTTTCCGTCAGAGCCAGGAAGCCTCAACGTTGGCCAGGTCTGGACAGCAAAAAACAGTCAAGTATGTTCTGGATCAACTTTTCTCTAGCATGGAGCAACGCCTGAGTGATGAGAATTTATGCGATGACCCCAACGCTCTGGTTTACTTCTTCAGAATTGCCATCGTCTTCCATGACATGCGGCGCCGAGGATCCCAACGCTTGGAACGAAATCGCATGGACCTTCTCAGGGGTTTTCTTACGCAATTTCATCATTTTACTACCAAGCACCTGCCAGCGGGACATCCTCTGATAGCGTTCACAAGGTGGATGGAAAAGAGACTTGAAACGTCTCTGGACCCTTTCAAGAGACTCTTGGCATGGGTCCACTTGCAGACTGTCAAGTGCTTTACATCTCACGTTCCTGGCAATCACCCAATATTACTAAATATGGTGACATACCATGATTCAGTTTGGAAGCAATTGGACATCCCGTCTCATTTGTCACTTCAAGCAGAATACGATTCCCTTGTTAATCGAGGTCGGGGAATAGTAGACAACCTCGAGCAACTGATAACGTTGGAGTTGGATTATGCGGTATCAGAGTCAAACAGGCTATCTGAGGGTGTTACCACAGATAAGCCAAAAAGGCCGGATAAGCGTTTGATTGGGATTGTAGACGACTTACGCCAAAATGCCCTGGATTGGTGTGTCAGCCAGGAACAACTACAACTCTCCTCATCCACATACGCACTTGTGTTTGCGACTGAGTGGCTGGCAAATCACTTTTATGAACATTACAAAGCTTCTGAATCGCCATCATACTTCTATATGGATCAAGCGATTAGGACCCTAAGACATGGGGACCATGACTGTCAAATTTGGGCGGCGTCCCTCTCTAAGCGATTGAAACTGTGGTACAAGAACTCCGGCCAACAAAACCAGTTTCACGTACAGCTACAAGAAGAGATCAGTCGTTTGCAAGAAATCAGGAAGAACTTGACCAGTTCTGCCATAACGGACTCAGCCCCCAGGAGATCCCCCTCAGACGCCAAGAGGACACGACGTACGTTGAAGCGTCACCAGGAAGAAGACAGGGTCTTCCAATCATTCTCAACAACTCAGGCTGAAATAAATTCGGCGGCTGGGTCTGAGACAGATAGCTTAATTGATATCGCCTTTCCTGCTAGGCGCAGACAGCTGCGCGACACTCCCATTCAGAGCTTGGAGTTAGGGCTTTAGAAGTGTAATGGAATCTATCGCTTATGAAGTGTTAAGTAGGAAAGGTCAACTAATGGTACAACTGAGCAAGGGCTGCAGTTCAAGAATGGTTGTTAAAGATTAAGTTTAGCCAATTTATTCCACAATGTATTGAAGCTCTGATTTCTACTTTCTAATAATGTCTCACTAATAGGCTCTTTAAAATAATTAAAGAATTTAAAGACCTAAAGACTTCTTATACGGATTCTGTTCTTATTCCAAGTCCATGATCAGTCGCGATATAAGCACTGGATTCTGGTAGGGTCAGCGTATCAGACTTGTATTACTCATCTATCAGCTTATTGTCACATCGTACGATCATCCAGAAACTACCTAGAGGTGCTCAGGCGAATACTAAATATTGAAACCCTGTTATCTAGCACTGTCCCTCACCTGGGTCGGAGCTAAAGAAAACGTTAGTATCATGTAGTGACAACAATGGAGGGAACACAACTTACGTGAATAGGAGCCTTCCATACGTCTTACCGTCCTTCGTCATCTCCCACCAACTTTCACCGCCATTGCTACATCCATTAATTTCCTTCTGCAGTCGAGTGGTGCATTCCCCTGCGGTAAGAGGGATAGGAGAATTGTCGAAAACAGTGTTATCAGCCCTGATGTGGAAGTCGACCTTCTTAAGAGAGCTCAAGTTGACACAGGCGGACTTGACTTGCTCTGAGGAGTAGTCCCCATTCAAGGAGCCATCTCCACAATGAGTTTGGGCAGCCTGGAGAGCATAGAATCTGTCCCCGTCCCAAGTAGCTCCCCCACTGAAGCATCCTGCAGAGACGAAGGAGATGGCATAGCCTGCAAGGAGGATAGGGGCATGCATAATGTTTGATGGTATGGGGAATGGAAATATTTGTGGTTCTGATAGTGCTGTGAGATGTGAATCTGTTGAAGAGAAACTAATATGAATGATAGGGAGAAAGACGAAGAAAGGAAAAACCGGTGGTCCAAGTTGATACTTATATCTGATCATTACAATTACAAATCATATGCGAGATGATCCACTCCGACTTACAAGGTCAACGAGTATAGGAATCAAAATAGAGTTTGTGCATGGCCTCAAACCGATATGTGAATCAGCATCATTCACCCAACTACGCTGCTTTCGTTGCTGGCGTCAAGCATGGACATCATCCTTCCATAGTTCTTGAAAACGTCAGCGCTTATGCTGCAATTACACAAGATTACTGATCAGTGGAAGACTATCCATGTAAGAGGAGTGATACAACTCCTAGGTTGCATGGACCCCAAAGGGTTGATAACCTTGTTTCTCATAGAGACCAGGCTGACCAGCGTTTCGAAGGAGTTGACAAGGTTTGGATTATTGAGGTTAAGCTTTTAGATCGACACTTTTAGGTAAGAATGTGAACAGAGGAGGAAGCTCAAAAGTTTACTAGCTTATGCCTGCTTACTCCTTCTTATTAATAATTTGAGCCTCGGACTTGCTGGGTCCGACTTGTTGGGGGCAATGATTCCGATCTTCCAAGGAGATTTCACGCAAGGGGGCCAAGGGAGCAGATGCCCACTCCCCGCCCACATCCAAATGCTTACACTTCAAGCTGGCATTAGTAATTACGCCCATTGCCTTCAAGTGCCGAAGTATAGTCATAGGAGGAAGGCTCCGAAATATTTGGACACTATAGTAAGCTTCAACGACTCCATATGTTGAGTATATAAGCACACAATTCCCTCTCCTTGTGTCCGCTCTCAATTCAAACTACTATCACCAGAATTGCACCACACCGACTATTTCTCTTTTACTTCTTCCTTCTAGTTATTCATCCAAATATGCGTCTATCTCAAGTCTTCTTACCTAGTCTTGCGGCTAGCGTTGTATCCGCCGGTTGCTACGACGGAGGAATTTCCTGGGGAGACTTCAAAGATTTCGCCAAGGGCGAGATTGCGAGACTATGCAATGACGGAACTCTTAGCGGCAGCTTTGTCCGCAACCAGTATAAGATTGCATGTTCCAACATGGCCGACAGCAAGGTTGACCTGCGTGTTCAAGCTGATGGACTGGGCCCACTCCCAGATGGTCAGAGTGCGCAGGTCTCAGCTTCAAACTGCATCGATTACCTCTCGCGGGAGGTTAACGGCTGTGAGCACGGCGGTGCTTCGAACTATGATTTCCCAGACACTGGTCATATCAAGTTTGTGTAGGTCATGCATATTGAACCGGACTCATTACAAATTCTAACATCCATATTAGAGCCGATCCCAACGAGGGCCACTGCGCCTAAATCGCACGATCTACCAACGGAGAGCTGGGTGGAAGGATTGCCTGGTAAGGCTGTCGAAGGACGTGATAACCCCTGCTGCACTTCACATATGACTTAGCTACGATTTGCGCAAGGCGTGGGATTGGATAGCCGCTCTGGCATCACCACCTAGTAAATATAAGATATCAGCTTTACATACCTGAGAGTAGTTGGAACACCTCAATAATGCTTCAGTGATTAACAATGACCCCGCATTGATGGAGCTACACCTACTTTGCTGGCGCTCAATTGACCAACCACTTATTCGGAGTATTATTGATCGGCTGTCCGTCAGCTTGAGCCGATCATCCTCGCTTTCCAGGTTGAGATAACTCACAGCAACAATCCCTTCGGCTTACCTAGGCAGCCTGGAAGTGTATAGAAGCTTGCATTGTATCAATTAAACCATAGGTACTTTCTTAGTCATGGGATTCCGCCCTAAGGTACGTACTCGTTTGACAAATCAGCGACACATCTACTTGCGTTGTTCGTGAGCTCAGCAAGAGCGAAGAAATCACTGTATGTCCTTCTTACCTGGGATCTATTTTAAGCTCTTTAAACTCGGTCAGGGGTCAGAGAAGATTCCCAGCTCAGCCAGGTCTCTTAAAATAACCAAGACTAACGGGCTGCGATGATAGGGTCAAGATGACGTGGGTAAACAAAGAGCAGGCTCAGCAGGGCTTCGTAGGAAGCCTTGATAGCTTAGCGCAAACTCTAGACCTAGTCGAATTATTATTTCGAGAGTAGTAACCCTTGAAAGCTGATAAATCGACATAACTGAGACTCTCAGAAAGTCCGAGCCTGGATAGTCCGAGATGAATGCTTGATTACTGATCATGCGGCCCCGAGCCATGGCCACGAAGCAGTATCCTTGTTCACGCCGGTGGCTAAAACTGTATTACGATCCTTCTTGCTAGTAAGTCCGGCAATCGGTCGAAAATTGGATGAGAGGAGCTTGTGACCTGCTTCAGGATAATGACTTCGGCGACCGGGCTGTCGGAGTTAAGTGCGCCTCCTCCGTGCTCCGTGTCATTAAATGAGACTATCGAGCAGCTACGGACGGCTAATATGCGCGCGGTATGAAGTAAGCTTACTTACCCAAGCCAGGGAGTGGTTGTCTCAGAATCAGGGATGGCGAGAGACATCTTAGCTGGCGATACACTTTGAAAATGGCCTAACCCAGAGGTGTGATCAGAGAACTTATTTAGTGAACGCGCTGAGGCATACGTATGTTAGTTACGATGTGGAAAGGGTTTCAGCCCTATGGTCTTCGTGTCAAGGAAACGCTCTGATTCTCGGCATTCAAGCTCTGCGTCTTTCTCATTGCTGCTAATGTTCCAGACCCGGTAGATGTGGTTTTAATAGTTACGTTCATATAGCGTCCAGTGTCAGAATTACGGCCGGTGAGATTTTAGCACATAGAACTGTGCGTTAGCATGCGAGTTTTCAATTATAGGGCAGCCTGTTAATACGTAGGATGTCGGTGGTTGTGCAGAACACCCTAAGATGAGGTTCTGCGTCCAGCTTTGCATTACGATGCTTTTTTAAATGTGACTTCCATGTAATTCAATGTACATTAATCAGGTCTTCGTAGCTAAAGGGCCGGTCGGTCTCGTGAATGAGTGTTACACCCCCCGGATCATAACGAGTTACTCATAGGCCGTCTGGTGACCAACCCTCCTCAGACAATTTTACCGCAGCCTTAGTTGCTTCATCTAGACTCTCCTTTGGAAGTCCAAGAACATCGTTATGCAACTTATGCTCATAAATTTCTTCGGTGCCAGGATAGTGCAAGCGAGCGTAATAGGCTTTCGCCATGCCACGTTGGTCGCCGTTCGAAAATTGTTCCCTGCCGATTGCAACCCGCTCAGAAGTGGATTCGTGAGTTATGTCCCAGTCGAGGTCCGTAGTCTTGGTAACACGCTGTACGCTGTCAAGAATTTCCCGCTGATTGACCAGGAAACTCGACACGTACAAGGGCTGATTGCGGAATGTCTCCAAAGTCACCGAGTCAGAGTCTTGTGCGTGCTCAGGAATCTTCTTGAGACTCAAAAGAGCAGCAACGGCCCGTCCTAGTTGCGGCCACGTACTCATGTTGATCCGGCGCTGACCATCATCAAACATCTGCACCTTGCGTCCTTTCAGATCGAAGCCTAGCCGTTCAGGAGGACTCGCCAGGCTAAACTCGTACCAGAGACCAGTAACCAACAGCGTCCACGAGATCGATCCCACCGAGTCGATATCCTCGAGCAACTTTCGAATGAATGTGCCCACACCAATCTCGTCACCGAGCGATTGATTGTCCAGCACAACGTCCGTGGTAAATGCGTTCGGGATAAGGTGGGGAACCTTGGCCTTAACGGCTGCTTTTACAATCTTGCTATGTATCTCGGCCATATCCGGCGTGAAAGCGAGCGTGATGACCAAGAAGTCGTGACCCTTCAGCGCTGCTACGAGCAATTCTTCATCGTCGTAGTTGACCGGTGCGACCTTCACGTCGGGGGGAAAGGTAGCGTTTCCGCCCTTGCGGGTGAGTGCAGTGATCGAGTGCTTCCCTGTCTCAAGGAGATGGTTCGTGAGGTGCCGTCCTAGCTGACCACTTGCCTGCACCATGTCAAAAACCATTTTCGTAAGGATGCTGCGTCACGTATGATTTGATACCGCTTGCAGTGAGCAATACTTACTCCAACAATAGCTACCGTTTCGACGTGATTGACAAAGCCTTGAGGCTGATCTTTAGCATACACCGGAGTCATATTGGGATACACGCTGTTTTCTGTGCTGGGTTTGAAGTTGTTCTGGGATTCGAATTTGAGATTGTGCAGGGCTAGTAAGTACCAGGATGTAAATCCGAGGAAGAGAGGTAATGGGATCTATTATATATATAATAGCGATCAATCTATGGGCAGCAAATAGGCCCGCTAGTCGTGTCTCTCCTGCTCCGGACGGAGTCCGACGCATGAAACAACTGCGCAAATTTTTGGACTACGGGATTCCCCGACTAGCTAGACAAAAAACGGATTTAGCAGGTGTTTTTTCGCGACATTGTCTGCCTATTCTTACCCACCATGCAGATCAATTGCGAAAACCCACTGCTATATTTATCAGCGTAGTCTGCAACTTACAATACAAACCGATGCCGGAGACTGGTTGCCGCGCGCGTGTTCCTGCGGCTTAGCTCAGTATCTGATCTTATGCTGCGGAGACCCCTGACGGCCCAATCTTAAGGGCCGTCTGCCAGTATCGATGCGACCATTGGTCTCGCAAGTGATGATCAATTGGTCTTGGAGAACCGCTAGGGCCGTTTTCCAGCTTTCTTCCATGTTTCGGCCGAAGTTCGGACGAGATCCGGTCGATTCACCAACGAAGACAACTCAAAACCTGAAGCTTGTAAGCATGAGACAATGGCTTTTTTCGAACCTTATAACCGCGCTAAGCAAAGTGGGATCGGATAGCTCGGATTAGTATTGATCCGCTGGGCTTTCTACTCGCTGGGCGTAAACAAGGGCTTCCACTGTCGCAGAATGGACTCGATCATCACGACTTGGCAGTTAAGACGTATATATCCCATCTCTCAATGGATAGCTCACAACCATCTCGCGATAAGAAGAAAAGTCGACGAAAAACTGGTAAGTGCACGAGTCTATCAAGCGTGCGCTCCCTTTTGCTCTACTATATGTAAATATTGACACATGGTAGGCTGGTACGTTCAGGTGCCGTTACTGTCTTCTTTTCCTTATGCTTCTACTCTAGCTCAAACTGTCGCAATCGCCGAATCAAATGTGACGAGAAGAAGCCCTGTGGCTATTGTAATCGAAGAGGCTTTGAATGCATACAACCTGACTTTATAGTCCGCCAATTATGGGCTCAATCCGATAATGCACTTTCATCAAACACCGGAAGCCCAGCGATCAACCATGAGCCTACCACGACATACGAGGCATTCAAGCAGGCCCAGTCTAGCGATGGGAGCCGGCCAAGATACAGCCCACCCCAAACGGTAGCAACTGCTACGATCCTGCAGGAGGAGACGGCGGAGCTCTTACGCATTTATCAGCAAGGAATCGGAAAATGGATGGATATCCTTGATCACTCGCTCACCTTCCAACGTGATGTCTTGCGGTATGCTCTTTCGTCGCCTCTTCTACTACATACAATATGCGCCCTCTCTGCAAAACAGATGAGTCTTACACAGGACACCCATCGGTGGGAACCAGTGGCTTCCCAGCACTATGGCGAAAGTCTAGGGTTGCTGATCCAAAGTTTTACGCGTCAAGAAACTAGCAACGAAGTCATACTTCCGGCCACTATCCTTTTATGCAGTTACGAACTGCTTGCTCTACCCGGTACGGATTATCAACGCCATTTATTTGGAGGTCGAACCCTCATTGAAGGAGCCAGCGATGCCGAGCTCAGTTCAAGCCATCTTGATCGCGCCAGCTTCTGGATCTATGCGCGACAGGATATTTCTCTAGCCATAATTCATGAGTGCCCGACCCTCATTCCACCTCGAAGCTGGCCAGCTCTGCCTTCACCCAGCGATAAGCAGGAGGATAGTTTAGCCAAACGCATTCTATGGTTGCTAGCAAGAGTGATCGAGTTCAGATTCACAGCATGCAGCGACACGGGCACTCATACACCGGACGGCTTTGTTGATATCATATCCGAAGTAGATGCCTGGTGGCAAGGTGTTCCTCCGCATGCGCGTGGAATAGAGGTTGAAGATGGATCAGACAGCGAACTGACGCAGACTTGGTTTCATGCTTCTTCGGCAGGTCAGATACTACCATACTATACTTCTTATCCTCGTTCGCTAACAAATACAGCTGCTGGCTGTATATACTACCATTTGGCGAAGATTCTATTACTGGAAAGCCTACTGCTACCCACTGTTATATGCGCCCTGTCCCAAGCCCGACAGGATACTTATCGCGATAATCTCCGGACACACTCGCTTGCCATCGCTTCGATTTGCCTTTCTCCCGGGATAGCTGACGGCGCCTTAGTTGTCGCCGTGAACCCCCTCTTCTATGGTAAAGTCTCTGCACTCCGTATCACTCTGATGCTAACAATGCCAAGCCGCAAAACATGTTAGGTCCGCTTTTGTCGAGACCGAAATCCTGACGCTTCTGGAGAACATTCAAGACCATTTAGGGTTTCACACGCGGAACAGGATATCTCAATTGCAAGATGGAAGGCATATATCATGATAAAGTGTACGGAATCTATTAGAATGACATAATGAACGACCTTGTCCAAATACCACTGTCTGCTACTTATAGTTCATCGTCATTCACCTTTTCGAAATCTTCAAGGGCATTGGCCCCGGCCAAAGATTAAATGCCTCCTCGTGACTTAGATTCCAGTCGGCAGATGGAAGCTCAAAGTCGTACCGTTGAACGAGTGAAGCGATCAGAACCATCTGCTCGATATAGGTAATATTCCGACCGATACATCCTCGTGCGCCTGCACTGAAAGGGATAAAGGCAGTTTTTGCGTCCGGGTGCATCTCTTCCAACCAGCGCTCAGGACGGTATGATTCCGGTTCAGGGAAGATTTGTGGGTTACGGTGAGCTGTATATGCCGGAACTCCAACAGTGGTGCCTTCGGGAAACCATTGGCCGTCAATCGTGATACCCCCTGGTCCGGTCTTTCGGTTCAACCCGAACGAGACTGGAGGCAGGACACGCAATGACTCGTCAAGGCAGGCTCGTAGGTATGGCAAGTTCTTCACCTGGTCATACTTGGCAATCGGAACGTCTTGCTCAGTGTATTCCTTGAGCTCCTGTCGCAACTTTTGGAGAGCTTGGGGGTTTCGAAGAAGATTGAACATGACATGATTCAAGGCAATGGCTGTCGTATCAGATCCAGCATCCACTATATACTGTTAGAAGTCTTGACCAACCATTGACAAAGTCTTCAAGAGGGGAATACACTTACTAAGAACACTGACTTCAGCCTCTATCTCTTCCTGAGGAAGTTGGCGCAACTCTCCACCCTTGTCCTCAATAACGCTTCGAATAATGTCGTCCAGGTCTTCGCCATTACGGTAGCGCTCCAAGCGGGTTCTGGTAAGAAACCTCACCAGTTCATCAAATTGGCCCCCCTCTTTCCACTGTGAGCGGAACCATCCTGGTATAGAAGACAAAATGACACGCATGAACCGGAACGAGCCAGTTGACCAGACCAGCATAGATGTTGCGCGCTTGCCAGCGTGCAGAGCCTCGATGTAGCGGACTTGTTTCTCCTTGCCGTCTGCTGTCACGATGGTGACAGAGTCATCTCCACGATCTAGACATCCGAGTCGATGGCTCAGGGCGATATCGACAATGGCTTCAACAGTGAAAAGGTTACTCCATTTGCGGAAATCGACCATTCCGACTCCACCTGCAGCTTCGTCACAAACACTGTCAAACTGGCGGAGCAGTCTCTCGACCTTGTCTGCCACCTTGAACTCCCAAGTCTCGAGGTTGCGAGTGGCTAGCGCGTGGGACATGTAGCGACGCTTGCGGGCATGGGCTTGCTTGTCGACGACGTCTAGGAGACTAGTATGAGGTCCCGCAGGAGCAGCATACATATCGCCCTTGGTGCATTTCGTCGAATGGCCATAGATTGCCCTGATAGCGTCTGGGGAAGAGAATGAGACGGAAGATGGGCCAATGCGGAGGACAGGGTTGTCACGGTGCGCCTCGTGGAGCTTTTTGGATCGGAAGCCACCATAGCGCGCAAGTATATAACCAATACTCGAAAAGCTGGATAGTGGGTGGAAGGTCGGGAAACGTCGCAGCTTTTTTCCATCGAGAGCATACCGAGCAAGAGGCTCAAGTATAGAGAGTACAGCAAGGGCAACAGCCCAAACGATGATTGAGGCCATATTAAAGTTGAGTGAGTGGTTGATGACGATGAGTTTTGAGTTATGCTGAGTAGACTGACATCCTGATTTATATCGATTCCATCTCGTGAATGAGAGCATCCCCACAGTCGTAAAAGTTCATCTCCATATGCCATCGGTCAAAATTTGCCCGATTTGGCATATCACCTCGAACTTTGAGTATCTGGGCATCAACCCCGACGCTGATAGACAGGATGCAGCCAACTTCTCCACCGTGTCAACCGACTAGCCGGATTCGGTATGTTAAGCGCAGGCACTTGTAGGTGCGGTAAACATTCCTAAACTGGCTTAGACGATGTGACTGGGGATCGCGTGTTCCAACAGTTGTGGCAGAGGGAGGAGGTAATACCGGACTATCGGTAGATCGAATAACGGGCTAGCAGGGCTTAATCTCTCTTGTGCACTCGCATAACGCGGGGGATACAATATGCCTCGTGATTCAATGCAAAGAAAGCTAACTATAGATACAGTACCCTTTACTCCATGACTGGGCCCCCGCTATACTAGGCTTTCCGAGTGTTCACTCATTAGGCGACTGGGTCAGCCCCCACAGTTCACAGAGTCTTTCTTGCTGCTTCAGGAATGCCCAGCCCATATGTGCTTCTGCCGCTCTGACTACCTCGATAAGTTGCTCGTGCTCTTCTCTAGATGTAAACCAATCGCCGCCTGCAATGAACGTCATTATTGAATCACGCGCACAGGGGAAGCAGACTTGTTCACTTACATGCGGCTACTGCCATGCCAGCTGTGAACAAGGCTGGTTGATGTTTTGTGTTGCTCGTGGCGATACCGCAAAGATTACGGACTAGTTGGCGGATCTTGATATCCAAGGATCTGGAGAACTCCAACCGGTCGAGACCTAATGAAAGAATGCGGGGATCATGCGCTACTAGAAGTATGCGGCAGATATCCGCGTACTGCTGGCCTGCCACTTGATGCACAAGTCAGTAAACTATCGCACCTCGACCTATCACGGACTGTCCGCAGAGGTCATGAAGAACGTGGTCCATTTACCGTGAAAGTCGTTGGCGAATATGACCTCGGGAAAAAACCGGTCGTTACCCTCTGAAGACCACATGGGGCTAAACGACGGTGGCCTGTATCGTTCCCAATCGTCCAGATAGCGGCTGAGCTCGTCCCATTCTTCAATACTTTGGGTTGTTTCCCCGTACACAGAGGATAGCACGGCTTCCGTGTGAATGATGATTCTCCAAGCCCATGTGTAATCATCCGCCGGGTCGATGCTCTTGACAATTCCACAACGCTGCGCCAACGGTTTGGGGGGCTTGCGGGTATTGAAAGAGATGAAGATCTCTTGGCGAATCGCAATGAGTAAACTGGCTCGGCATAGAGAGTGATTGCTGTACAATGGGTCTTGCGACATGGTAAATATGTTGACACCTAGGGTGTGGCCGTAAAGCTGTTGATCCGGCTCGGGGACTGTGGGAAATTAACATGATATGACGGACTAAGCGAGGGAGGGATTTGCCAACCTGTCATCTCTTCATAGAGCCGCAATATCATTGATGCAGCACACAATAAGCCGCTATCAAGTTTGGAATCGTGGTCTGCCAGCGCCGGTATCAGATACTTCAAACATTCCGCTTGGTAGTAATCTGCTGCCAAAGCGTCTGTACTCTGGGTTAAGCTAAGATGCTTTGCCGAGATGGCCAATATAGCTGTGTGGAGGATAGGCTGGTCCGCAGCTGCTTGGACCACTACGGTGGCGAAATGTCGACGTTTATCGCAGTAATCAAACTGGGAGAGATGTATGTTTGTAAATAGCCCTTGCAAAACTATACGGTATATTTGGGACGGCTTACCCAAGATGAGAGATCATCGGCGAAGTAGCGAATCAACAAAGCCTCGTCTCGGCTGTCAAGGGGCCATCCGGAAGACTTGAGCTCTCCATCCTTGCTCAGTGATTGGTGCCTACGATCAGTAAGGGGACTTGGTATTCCAGTTGGATCATTTTGGTCAGGACTTCGAGAGTCGGCACAGCTGTACTGCACATCGGCCTCATCAGGAGGAACAAAAACGACTGTCCCCCGTTAGACCACATCATCTTCAAGATACCGGCTCCACGAGACCAACTTACGAGAACGAGGCACAGGAAGCCACTGAGCGCCTGAGAGGCAGACTCTTTGGTGGCGGAAGCCGAACTCTCGAGTTGAGGCTCGACATGGCCGGCCACTCTCCTCACACGAGGTGCAGCAGAGCTTCTTTGTGTCGCCTATTACTGACGGTTAGTCGGAGCTACAATCTCGATCAAGGGTTGTGGTTTCACATTTGAGATGCAGGCGTCGACAGCGTGCACTGTCACTCCCGATTAGATGGGGAATCTTAGTTTAGTCGTGCATAGCATAACCGCATACGTACCAGGCACGTCGAGTGGAAGCCATGATGACCAAGAGGGAAATTGGAGTTGGAAATTGCCGGAGGTTTTTTACCAAAATGAGTCGGGTCGACAGGCCAAGGACATGGCATGTCTATTATAAGCGGATCCCGCAGTGCGGAGGTGAGACTAGTTTGCCTAAGCCACTTTCTTTTTCCCGGACACTTTCTCCTCATAGGGTAATTTATAGACTTGCAAGCTTCCCCAGAATAATACTTCTTCTAACCGACGCCACATTAAGACTCTAGATGCTCCGAGATTTTTACCCTTTTCAGCTCTTCCCCCTCACAAGCCGTGTTAGGACTTTTCACTCCGATCACAAGGCTCCCCAGCTTGGGTCTCATTGGCTGAATAAAGTTTCGTGTCCAGAATGCCCTATTTCGGTTCTGTTGCCTCTCAAGCCGAGAACCCCAGAGTAGCCCGTTTGGCCCTGGTTCAACCCCAGATTCTGAAGTTATCGCGGAGTCGTCTACCCCGGACTCTTTCTACAACGGCGCTAAGGAGAGTCTATGAGACGAGACTTACAAAGTAAAATGTCGGGGTAATGACTCTTTCTTGGTGACGAGGTAGCTGAGCTAAATTTTAGACCACGCAGTCATTTTCTATATCTATCTCTTACTCTCCGCTTGGTTCTTGTTCATCATCCCATTGCAACTCACTCTTCTTCCTTCACAATTAAGCTTGATCAGATCCTACCATTCCCAGTCTCATCGCTATGCCTGAGAAAAAAGCCCCCAGCGCTTTGCCTGTTGACATGTAAGTCTTCCAGACAGTGACAAAAAGCTGTGACTTGTCCTCTGACTGACTCCATCCTGCAGAGCCAAGGGCGAGGATGACTACGCGACCAAGGTCTATCATGATGAATCGACCAACAGTGCTCCAAATGCACTCCAGGATCTGACCCAAGATCAGCTCTTTGAGAACGTATCGCAGTTTCAGCAAGACAAAGGACTGCCAGCAGACCTGCTTCCCCTTCTCCAGAAAGGCGCTTTGGTTGCACAGAACCCAACTGGATTCGAATCGATTCAAGCCCTCGACGCGGATGAGAAACAAGCGCTCAGGGAGGAGGTGACGCATAAGTGGAAGCATCCTTGGCCGCTGTACTACACCATCTTCTTGAATTCTATCGCGGCAGCGATTCAGGGCTGGGATCAGGTGAGCTTCACCCCCGACACAACGACCTTCCATCAATCTGACTTGTTCATAGACTGGCTCTAATGGAGCTAATCTCTCTTTCCCTGTGGCTCTTGGGATTCCGGATTCTGCCGGGTCCTCCTGCGGTCCCGTGGCTAACGAAGGTCTTTGTGCTACCAACAGCTGGATTATTGGACTTGTCAACTCCATGCCTTACATTACCATTTTTGTCTTGTGAGTAAACATTCTCATTCTTCATAAGCTGTCGTCTCTAACTATTTCTACTTGCAGTGCCGGTTGGATTTCCGATCCTCTCAACGATTTGCTAGGCCGTCGAGGTGTCATCTTTATTGCTGCTATCATCTCTCTTTGCGCTCCTTTCGGCATGGCTTCGTCGCAGACATGGGGCCAGTTAGCTGCTTCACGGTACAGATTACCTATCTAAACCATACCGTCAGTTCACTAACAAGACATAGAATGTTGCTCGGACTTGGAATGGGCCTGAAGGAAGTCACTGTGCCCGTGTTCTCTGCTGAAAACGCACCTGCCAGTATTCGAGGTGGCCTCGTCATGTCATGGCAGGTCTGGACTGCTTTCGGTAAGTTCATATCCCTGTACAAGATTAGATCGGCAAAATCTGACTTGATAGGCATCTTGCTTGGCACCTGTGCAAACTTGGTTGTTGGTAAGACGGGCGACATTTCCTGGAGACTCCAGCTTGCATCAGCCTTCATTCCCGCCGTGCCTCTTGTTCTTGGTACCTGGTTCTGCCCTGAGAGTCCCCGGTGGTATCTGAAGAAGGGCAAGTATACCAAAGCTTGGCAATCTCTCATGAAGCTTCGCAATAGTCCCCTTCAGGCTGCCAGGGATCTTTACTATATCCATTCCCTTTTGGAGCAAGAAGAGAAATTGATCCACGAGTCGGGTTTCGCCTCCTCGAGCAATGTCTTTACTCGATTTGTTGAGCTCTTCACTATCCCTCGAATCCGGAGAGCCACTTGGGCTTCAGGTATCGTCATGATTGCCCAACAGATGTGTGGTGAGTTTCTGAGTTCCAATTGTCTCCGGTTACTACGGTCTGGCTAACACTTATAGGAATCAATATCATCTCGTTCTACAGCTCCACCATTTTCAAGCAGAGTGGCATTGATGATTACACTGCCTTATGGGCTAGCTTTGGCTTTGGACTGGTCGCTTTTGTTTTCGCCTGGCCTGCCGTTTGGACTATTGACACATTTGGCCGAAGAACTCTTCTTCTCTTCACGTTCCCAAACATGTTTTGGACTTTACTGGGTATGTTATCTTAATGAGGATAATGGTTCCTTAGCTAACCTGCGCAGCGGCTGGTCTCTGTTATCTCATTCAGCAAGACGTCGAGAACAGCACCCCTCGAATTGCGGCTGTAGCAACATTTGTATATCTATTCACTGCCTTTTACGCACCCGGTAAGCTTCACTCCACCTCTTACTAAAGTCTGTTACTAAGCAACTAAATATAGGTGGCGGCCCTGTGCCATTCATGTACTCTGCTGAGGTGTTCCCCCTCTCACATCGTGAGGTGGGTATGTCCTGGGCTGTGGCCACAAACAACTTCTGGGCATCAGTACTTTCTTTGACTTTCCCCCGTATGCTCACTGCGATGACGCCTACCGGTGCTTTTGGATTCTATGCTGGCTTGAACATCGTGGCTCTCCTCCTGATTTTCCTCTTTGTTCCCGAGACGAAGCAGAAGACGCTTGAAGAGCTGGACTACGTTTTTGCTGTACCAGATCGGACTCACGCTAAGTATCAGGTGGGCACTGTTTTGCCTTGGTGGCTTAAGCGAAGGGTTCTATTCCAGAAGGGCCAGGCTTGCCCTGAGCTGTCTTATGGCAACATGTGATAGTATAGTGTTGTGTTGTACTATACTATGGATCAGCACGTAGAACCTCTACGGTTTCTAGTTTTGTATGCTATGTTATTTGTCACGCACTTGGCTAGGGCGGTTCAAAGCCTATGCTATATCGTGGTTGGGGGACATTTAACATACATGTCAATATATACTTCGGAGTAACAGCCTCCGCTTGCAGTCGACACATCGAATGCACACTGTTTGAAAGTTATAAATAGGAGACTAGTTATTTAATTTCTGTTTCTATTTCAAGAGCGACCAGCATAAACAACCTGAATAATACCTGTAATTGACTGTATCAGTCCGAATATGATAGCCAAACACACAGCAGTTATCAATGACCACCTGGTCCACCACAAAGCCTGGTCTCGGTCGTCATACCAACATCTTTTGAGATTCCAGCCTCCTTGATTGTTAGAAATCTCAAGAAGATAAGAAATCTTATATTGCCATACTGTGTATGCCTCAAAATGTCGAGAGACGGGCATAGTGACAGACCTTTCGCAATCGCTTGTCAACGCTTTATGCCAGTCTTCGATACCACCGCGGCTGTTAAACCATTCGAGGTAATCCTGACTATCATATCCGTTATCGATTATTGAAAAGAATAGCATGATCGACTGTCTTGTTTCGGTAATAAACTCATGTGAAAAGAAATTATCAGTTCTATCAGATTAGCAACTTTCATTGTTCTGTCGTATATAATTAGGTCTAAACTCACATAGTTTTTGACTGCTCGATGTACTTTAGAGCCTCCACCTGGCGAAACAAGAGGAGTTTTCCACCTTGATAAGTCAAATGCTCTGTGATAGAGTCCGTCCAACCAATCTTAAGGTTGGCCTTCTTCTCCAAATCAATCACATTGAACCATGCAGGTAACTCATTATGCGTATTGACGTTCCTCAAAAGCGGTACACTCTGCATCTCCTGGATTGCGGCTTGGATACTTTGAGCTTCTGCTATCTCTAATTGAAATGGCGAGAAACACGAGTTGCTGGTATCAAACTTTACTGGAACCATGAGCAATAACTTAATCACCAGAATTATTATCTCTTGCAGAGTTCTGTCCCCTATGGTTAACGCCGATAATTTGTCGCGAACTAGACCCTGGAGTTCAGAACGAGAAACAGTGCTGTTTTCGCAGATGACATCCCGGACGTTGAATATATGTTGAAACTGGAGCTGAGAGTATTGGGAGCTGAGAACTCGGTCTTTTCTTTTGCGCTCCCGTGCGAGGGACGAGAAATAGGCTGAAAATGAAGAAGAGGACCATCTCTGGGTGGAATCCCACATGGCTATAGCATAACCCTCTTCATTCTGATGTGAGAGAGATGGCGAACTTTGATAGAACAGTAGGGGAGCGAGTCGACGGCTCTCATCATGCATGACTGTAGATGGATAGAAAGAAACGGCTTCTTAGAAACCGAGGCCGGCACAGCTTTCTTTCATCTTTCACTCACCGTAAAAGTACAAATGATGAGTTGATGCCTAACGCTTGGCACGGCAATCGGCGCATAGCATTATGTCTCTGATTCGCCAATATCTTAGGCTTCCACATGTGGCGTAGTGCATACGTGAGGCTGGCTACGCCCAACCAGTATGCGGAAATCTGCATACAATAACCAATTAGGTATACCTAATCACACATACCCCACCATCCATCGATCCGAGAAGAAGCAGTGTATGATTCTCATATCATCTGGATGGCCCCAACTAATCTGGAATTCGGTTACTCTCCACCCTTTGTTGAAAATCACTCATTTTGCAAACTTATTGTTCTTTCTATCGCCATGGCGCCCTGGCGTTTAAGCTCTCTGAGAGCACGTTTGCAGTACAAGGAACAAGATACGCCTGCGGAGTTTACAATTGACAAGATACAATTAGCCTTCTGGATTCACAACGATCTGAACTCGGACAATCTGCAGCTGGTTCCTCAAACAGACATCCAAGGACGACCTATCATTCCACAGGAGATAACTCCGTTCGATGATACAATGAACCCAGCCACTAATGCCGGTGTAAAAAGCATCCGTGGATGGTATCAGGGTGCTTGCCTCAAGGCCCAGGAAGACTGGAGCAGCTTAGAATTCGCTGTACGAAAACGTGCCCAAACGAAGCTGGATAAGCAAAGGTGCTATCTGGATAAGTCTGGCGGCGTTTCAGGCTTTGCAGCAGCCGAGGGCATCTGGACCATGCGAGGATTTTTTATTGGACCTGATCCCCATCATGCTCCACCATATGTCACAGTTTTGTGTTCCGATACGAAAATATCTCAACGTCTCGTCGCAACAATCAAGTCAATACTCGCTTCTAACGTACATCCTGGTTGGAGTGTGACTCGGCTGCCCAGGGTCGAGGTACTCATGTATGTGTCCAGTTCTGATGGCTTTGAGAGTAGTGACGAAGAGAAGTCCGATACCAGCGATCAAGGGAGTTCTGATGGCAATGAGAGCGGTGACGAAGATAAGTCCGACACTGGCAATCAAGAGACATCTGCTCTACCCGATCACAGGAGATGGGTCGAAACAGACGCAGAAACCGAGCGCAGTTTGGAGGAAATTCAAGTCAAAGTCAACGGAGACCACTCATTCCCAACCATGACAAATGACAACCTTCTCTCTTGGACTCACCAGGAGCACCGAGCCGGCATTAGGCTAGAGATCAGCCGAGATGCAGCTAGTGTGGCAAAGGGAACAGTTGGTGGCCTTGTAAAAGTGGGCAATAAGCTGTACGGCTTGAGCGTTTCACACATCTTCTTTTCTATCAATGTGGCCACTGCAGATCAAAACGATCTATCCGATGATGAACACAAGCTTTCGACCTCTGCCACAAGAAAAAATGGAAACACCAACAGCCAAGAAACTTTGACTGTTTTGAACAGATGGCAAGAAAACAGATCAATCAATAGGGACTTCGACTGGGCGTTGATAGAGATCCCCGGACTGCGAGAACTGGGCCCGAATCCTGAGTTCTGGGACCATGTGAACTTGGTACAGACTGTTTCAGGCGATTTTCGACCCGTTGCAGTAGCTGCCGACAAGCCCCGTCACCTGACGCAGATAGTACTGGCTACTCCCCACTCTACGCATTGCCTGCGCGGTGTCTTTATCGGTTCTGAGGCCCTTATGGGCATGCCTGACTGCGAAACAATTCACACTCCCTGGGTCTTACGAATGGAGCGGCCTTGGCTGATACAGTCAGGAGACAGTGGCTCTTGGGCATTCAATGCACATACTGGCGAACTTCTGGGGATACTAGTTGGGGGATGTCCAGAATTGCTAGAAGCATATATTCTTCCAGCCCAACAAACTTTCGACAGCATTGAAGAACATCTCGGTGGTCCAGTCAAGCTCGCAAATTGCCAACCCATCGATAAGAAAACGTCAATCGAACTCGCTCGCGCTACTGATGCGTATCGGGAGATATTGGCCCGTATCAGGGATGTCACAAGTCTTGAAGACATAGACGATGTTGATAATCAGGTGGCAGGATGGATTCCAAAGAATCGTGAAGCATTTTTGGAAGCCGCAGGATTGCCATATATCCCGCGTGTCCCAAGGCGCTCCTGGATGGTCACTCTTCGATACAACCAGCTACTGGAGTCACCTCCATCACGTGGGCCCCTGTTTACGTCAAAAAAGGATTGGGATGATGCGAGAACATCCTATGGGCAAGTCTTGTCCTCGTCGCCGCAGAATTGCTACAACTTTATTAGTGAGGAGGTCGCTAAAGAATCCAACCTGAGTTTCGAAGCTCGCGACAGATACAAATGGCTTTGTAAGCTTCGGAACTATTTTATGCTTGGCCAAAGGACAGATTTTCGAGGAATCAAAGACATTTTAGCCATCAAGACGAACCGCCAAGTTATTGAAAACGAAGTTCGGCTCATGTCATGTATGAGCACGCATATCTACCCGGTGTCTCGAGTCCCATGGGATAGACTGACAATAAAATCTATCATTAATGACATGGAAATCAGAATTGCAAGGCTTCTGGGTTATTATAAACGTAGAGATCTTTGGTCAAGCCTCCCAGAATCGAAGGCGAGCAGTAAGTCAGCTACTAAGTCCAACATTATGACGCAAGATGTGGTTAACTTCTTCTGATCTTAGAACTTGAAGCCGGTTGCGAATCCGTTCTGGCCACTCTCCTTGTGCTTGACCACTCCCAGGATACAATGTTGGCAGTTATTCCCCCACTGGAGATCGGTCCGAAAGATTCAAGTGATCCAGTCAACAGGCATTCGCCATTAAGATTGCCCTTCAAACTAGGGAGTGAGAGCCCAGAGGCAGCGGAGAACATGCAGAGAGAGTTACTGAGAGACCTGAATCTTAACGCCGACGACTATGATTCTATCCAACAGCTGCCTCTCGATGAAAGGTACTCGAACATCTACCTGAAAGAGCATGGAAGAAGGGTGAAGATGGTCGTATATCAAGTGGTTCTACGACCAGAGAAGATGCTGAAAGAATTACACCCTACTGAACTTCCAGAAGGATGGTCTTGGGGGGAGGAGGAAAGCTATGAGAGGATGGCCAGCCCATTCAGCTGGTTTGATTTAATGCTAGAGGATGAATAAACAAATATGTGTTTCTTTTTTTCCGTAGCGGACTTTTATAGAGTATATAACCACGCATCAACTCGGATCACAAGGAGCTCCACAGACAAGGTCACTAACTAGGTAGAGTTCTGTGAAGATGAAGTTTTCGTCACTCCTGAGGCTTGAAGCTTGGCCTTATGCTGCCTTCGGAATTTATCGCCAGCGGCTATACGCTTCTCGCACACCATGATCTACGCTTAGTTTTATATCATCTACTGCCGATCAAATTGACCGCAGCTCTGTTGTGGCTAACGGTCTATTATAAGGTGATGTAACCCTCGCAAAGGTCAGCTTTTAGATATGTGACTTTGAACTATCTCTTGAAGGTATCGAACAAGGCTTCTATATATATCTATATGAGGTCTCGTTCGCATCTCATCTTCGTACACAACAATGACAGGCTATCTGGGTCAGTCACTGGCCACTTGGACTTATATGCCTGGAGAAGGCGGTATGCTTCCGACTGTTGTCGGTCTGAACTCGTCTGTAGCGCCGACAACCATAGTTGCATCTTTAGTCTTCTTACTCTGGATGAAGCATGGCAGAAGGTGTGGGGCGATTTATGCCGAGAAATGCGAGGCGGTATTGCAAGGTCTGACATTAGAACAGATACGAGTTCCCGATTGGGAGCATCCCAACGGGAAATGCAAACCTTGAGGAAAGCCTGGCTTCTGGAGCGCTTTATTCTTATCAGCTCATGTCATACAGAATATCGCCGACTTTAACCCTAAAAACTAGTACCAAGTCGGTAGATTATGAAGAGGTCAAAGTGTTTGCCACGTGGAGATGTCAAAAACCTATATACCCACAATACGTTAGTGAAACCAGGGGGGGCCTGAGCTATCAAGCAACTAAAAGACCGACGCTAAGAGGGAATGGGATTGACAGCCCAATCAATGATCTCACAAAGGTTCCGGGCAGCGACCAGACGCTGGGTCCCTCATGAAATGATTTTTTTTCCAAGATTGATAACGAAGTGAGAAGGGAAATAGCGAGAAGGTTCTTTAGTCTTCAAACTACAGTCTTGTCCTATTCTCTTTTCCTATGATTGAGCCCTCGATTGAGATGAAACAGATTACAATCTACCTTCGTAGCAACTGTTATCAAGCTGTACTAACACTGTGAATATTGCTTGTCCCCTGAAAAGTTATTACTGGTGATAAGTTCTAAAGTAAAGCATAATCTCTGTCAACCGTCAAGCTTGGGCTAGCCCTGGAGTGAGGGTGAGAACACTCGGTGATTTCCTTTTGTAGCGGTCTAAAATTCAGGCGAAATGACGCCGCCTGCTGGTCGTGCGCGAACTCGAATACAATGACTAACCTTAACCGATTCTAGAAATCACCGGCGAAGGTCCACCCTCGCGTTACTGCAGGGCGCATTTTGACAATGTGGTCAGAGCCTCAAATTCGGTTATTAAACTACCGGCCTGACAGCCACTAGCCTCGAATTGGCAGGTCTTCTAGAGCCCAAGACGAGCTGAAAAGAAGATTTTATACATGGAATCCACTCCCCTGGACTAGTTTCTTCAAGCTCGGCATAAGCCGCATATTAAAGTTTTATGCGTCTCCCATCCCAGTAATGCGTATGACGATCAGGAACACTTGACTCAAACCCATGTTGATGATCTGGTCTGGACATGAGAATCTTTTAGGGCTGGGCTTTGTGGAGCCAAGTTGATCAGGGTTCTTATATAATACATGTCCTGTCAATACAGTTTCCCTTTTTGTTCCTCAACAATCTGATTACATTCTTTTTCTTATTCCAGATCGTTCACATTACTCAATCTCTATCACCACTATTTCAAGATGCGCTCTTACCTGCTCCTCGCCGCTGCCACCGCAGTCATCGCTCATCCTTCCCATGACATCAAGGGGTTCCAGAAGCGTGATGTTGACGAATGTGCCAAGGCCTACACAGCAATCCTGCCAGCACTGACCGAGGCTCCGACTCCCGACTCAACTCTCGCCAGCCTTCTCGTCATGCAAACCGACGATTGTGTACTCCCCATGGTCACTGGCTCTTTGGCCGATGAGTATACTTCGTATGCTTCCAAGTTCTCAAGCTGGTACATGGACGTTTACTCCGGATACACCGACCTTCTCAACGCTTGCTCCGATGTGCCTGAGGTAACTAGCGAATTGGGCGACCTGGGCACTATCACTTGCAGCGAGATTTCATGGCCCTCTGAGACCGGCTCATCCGCTTCCAAGGTCAGCTCGTCCGTCTCTAAGACCAGCTCGTCGGCATCTGAGACAGGGTCATCCGCGGCCGAGACTGCGTCTTCCACATCGAGCGACAAGGAGGAGAACAAAGACGAAGGCAACGCTGCTAGCAGTGCGTCCGTCAAGACCGGTCTCGTTGTTGCTATGGCCGCCGTTGTCGGGATCCTGGCGTTCTAAGGATATGGCAAGAGGGAGTCTATTTGAGGCGAAATTGATCGCCTAGGGCCATATCTTTGTTCAAACGTCAGTTTAATGGCGCTCAATTTACATATACGTTCATTTTAATACACCACATTGGCCTAATAGACTCTTCGAGCAGTGTAGACTCTGTGCTTTTAGTACGCAACATTTTTAAGCTGCCATTCACTTCACGAACCGTCAATACTTCACACTCAATGCTGGTTATCATATTGACCATGCCGGCTTCTTTTACTCTGACAAGCTGTAGAACAAATGTTACATACATGGTTGTGCTGCCCATTTTATCTTACGATCGCTTATCATTGCAGATGCGAGCAGCCTCAAACAAATACATCCGATAGGAGGATTTAAACCAAGGGCGCTAATTTCTCTATATCAGGTGCTGGGAGCTTTGCCGAAGGCTTCCAAGGTTCTCAATTCACCTAACTACTTTTAGATTCTACGATGATCAGGAGTGACTGCCCCTCCTAGACAAACCAAGCGGCCCAAGAATCCCCTCTTAATTGTTCACCGCAATCTTGATTCGACACACTCGCCGATCCTGCCGCCAGATTCATTATCACTGATTCACGTCTTTTTATCTCCTCAACCACCACGGACTAAAACTGACAATCCTCACATTGCCGCAGCCTATATTAATAATCTTGGATCCCACTCGCTATTGTAAATGGAATACAGTTACGCAGGCGTCGCGCCGATGATCTCGAGACTTGCCCAGCAACTTCAAGATATAGGGTATGGAACAATAGCATCCGCTCCTTGCGGGGCGAAGTCAGGGCACTCTGCGGGGAGTATCGTACTAATGTTGTTTCTGGGATAACAGCTGTCTTGCACCAATCGAGCATGAGAAGAGAGTAGAGAGAGCCTAGTTTCATGTCAAAAGGATGTGGCTCACTCCAATGGCGCACCGGCTTGGTCACTGACCAAGCCAATAAAGATTTCCATTTCAGCAAGACTCCACTAAAGTCACGTGTGCTGAGCGACGAAGCCCGACCGCAATAACTAAACTCCGTCCACTACGCAATGGCCGGGCTGCCCGCCATGCAACTAAATAACAACGCCAAACGAAAGACGAGTATTGCGACAGCCCACAACACGAACGCGCGCCTTTTTGCCAACCGCAGACATTCTCCAGAACTCGCGACTCTGAATATCGACTTTTCTCCATCATTACCGGTGTGCGCATGCGCCTAGCATCATGCCCTCCACTCCTGCTCCGATGGCCCAGCGCGACGGGCAACGCAACATCTCCTTCGAGTCCCCACCACGAATTCCATCGCCTTATAACTCTCACGACGTATCGGAAAGAGTTAGAGATGGCTGGAGAAAGGTCTTTCGATTATGTGGGAAATGGCCCTAGGAGATCGTTCCCCTCGACATCGTACCTCACCACTGGGGATCCAACTTGATCGAAAAGTTAGCGCAAGCCGTGACGGTCTTGTCGCAAACCGATGAAGTCACGTTAGACGACCTTAGCCGGTTTCTCCAAGATCAAGTTGCCAAACATTCACGAGCCGATCTGGTTGGGAGGCTGACCCTCGCCGATTGCACTGCTGCACACTCTTGGTTGTTGGAGTATCAGGGAGATCAGAAGCCCAGTGGACTGCGAGACAAGAGGCGAACAAGATCGATGCCTAGGAAAACGCCTGTCCAACCCAGAGCAAAGCGACGTCCTGGCCGAAACCGACTCGAGACACCTGCTGTTGGCACCGACGAGAACAGCGACATCGGCCGATCTTACACGCCCAACCAGCCCGACAGCCAGCATCATGACAACTCCGCAGACTTCCTGAGTCAAGAAGATGAACTGCCTCACGGTTACTCTTTCGACTCGCCGACTCCCTCCACTTGCGTGCATTCACCAGCCTTCAACGACCAGCGCACCACAAACTCTACTCGCAAGCGGCGACGAAGTCGAAGCAGATCCCCCTCAAGGCCCCGAAAATCACCACGGCGAGACGATGCATCCACTCCTCGTCCAGAGGCAGCTACGTTGGATCAGCCACGTGCAGCGACTATATCCCCCGATGCGGAAAAGAACGATGCGCAGGTTGCGGCCCAAGTCGCTCTCGATTTGATGGAGCAATACGAACCTCAGCTTTCCACCGAGACGTTTAATGAGTTGGATGATACAGTAAGCCTCTACAAACCCGCACCGACTCATCGCGTACTAACTTCATCAGGAGCCACGATCCTATATCTCGTGGCTACAAGACCAGGAAGCCCAAGCTACGGCGCGTCTCGCCTCTGCACAGAGCCGCCACGAAAGTCTTACCCAACAACGAAATGACCGTCAATCGAACATCCAGCGGCTTACCACCGACCGAGAAGCAGTCGAGAACCAGATTCGCCAGGCCGATCTCAAGGCGCAGCAAGCCGCCCGCGATATTGACGCCAGCAGCTCATTCCTGCGCGACCTCCGTACCCTCGTCGATAGCCATTCCTCCGTTTACCCAGATGAACTGAGCTCCACACTGTCCGCCTTTCGGAACAGACATAGAACCAGCGAGGCGAATATGTTGCAGGCAGGGGACGATTTTGAGGCGCGAAAGAACCGATTGAAGGAAATATGCGACGATCTCGAGACCAATCAGACTGCTGTGGCCGCATTGGATGCGCGTATCGAAGCTGAGGAGAAGATGGTGGAGGATCAAGAACATGCTGAGCGGGCAATCGTTGTCATGACTCGTCTTGCGGGCTTGGGGCCATTATCTCTACGGACCATGGACCTCGAACTGTTCGAGGCGTTGGAAGAATGGACGAAGAAGAAGGTCGCGGAGAAGAACGAGGCTTCAGCCGCTTGATTGATTTCTATTGAGATCTGTATCTGGCCGTGTGAGGCGTAGGCTTATTCATTCTTACGGTCTAAGTCTTGAATCGTCCTGATTAGCAATTGTATGTTACCTTATCATTTTGCGATATCTGATAGCGATGTCATACTCAATTAATGAAGCTTCTTATGACAACTGGATCCAGAGTGGCTACATCTGTCAATTGCTCCGTAGTCACGAGCGTCTAGCGTTCTCATCTAAGCTTGAGCTTGAGAGACCGGGCGATATGGGTGTTGAAGTGACGGGGAGAAGCGCTTGCAAGTCTTATTTAAGACGGGCAAATCCGGCACTCCTGATAATCATTACGTTTATGGTCATGAGATACATCACAATTATTTGTGGCCTTTCAGGTCGAAGTAAAATGTTATTATGCTAGATTCATCTATGTATACACTTATTGGCTGTACCTAGACAGAGAACTGCGCGTTACAGTAGCCAATTGTGCCAAGGCAAGTATGCTTGCTTATGCAATGGAGCTCTTAGACTCGCATGTGGCGGCGGACGCGGCTGTTAGAGCCGACACACTGGGAGTACCACTGGTTGGCCTTCTGGCAAGTAGATCCAGAGGGGCACTTGGTAGGACCAGAGTAGTCCTGACCACCACACTGGCCGTAAATCTGAGCAACGGAGTCTCCACCGGCAGAGGCTTCAGTCTCGGTGGAAGCCTGGGTCTCGGTGGAAGCCTGTTCCTCAACGGCAGCGGGCTCTTCCTCGGTCTCTTCCTCGGCGTTCTCAGGCTCGGCAGCCGGGGTAGTCTCGGGGGCAGTCTCGTCGTTTCCAGCCTCGGGGGTGGTCTCGGGCTGAGTCTCGGAGGTGGCAGCAGGAGTAGTCTCAGGAGCAGCGGGTGTGGCACCAGGGGTAGTCTCAGCGTCGTCTCCAGACTCAGTGTCATCAGCGGGAGTAGAGCCAGAGCTAGTACCAGAACCAGAGCCAACGTTGGAAGGTCCAACGCTTCCAACAACAAGAGCAGCAACCTCGCTAGCGGCAACGGGCTTGACAGGGTTCTTGAGCTTTCCAGAAACAGCGGTAAGACCACCGTCACCAGACATAACAGGGAGATCACCGCTGCTGGTAACAGCATTGGCCTCACAAGCACGGCCGAGTGCAGACTCGCAAGAAGCAGCAGCGCTCTCGTCGGGGATGAAAAGAGTGTTAACGCCGGCACCCTCCTTGGTGAGAGGAGTATCAACACCGTCAAAAGCGTTACCCTCAATGATAGCATTGGCTCCCTCGTAAGCATCAAAGGCATGACCCTTCATGTTCTGGAAGTAGTTGTTGGTAGCGTGGAAGTAACCGTTGGTACCGGGCTCACCAAGCTTAGGAGCTCGGCCAGCACAGTCGTGGATGTGGTTTCGGTCAAGAGTAACTTGGTCACCCTCACCGTAGAACATCATGGTCCAGTAGTGGTTGCCGTTGCAAGAAGCAGAGGTATCAGTGGTACCATCGAACTCAGAGTTGGAAATAGTAAGACGCGAGCCATCGTAGTGGGAAACGATGAACATACGACCGACCAGAGAGAACTTGCAGTGGTCAATCCACACACCGTCGTTAAGACCCTTTAGCTCAAGAGCGTCACCACCCCAAACAACTCCAGGGTTCAGGTTGGTGATCTCAATGCCCTGAATAATGACGTTGCTAGATCCCTTGGTAAGGGACAGACCCTTGCCCTTCAGGACGGCCTTGCCGTTACCCAGAATACTCTTGTTGCTACCAACGGGAAGGGGCTCAGGACCAGCTGCGTCGTAGGTGATAGAGCTAACAGCGACATTGTCATCACCACCGCAAGAAAGGTCTCCAAGGTAAAGCTGACCACCGTTGTTAGCACTGCAGCTCTTGCGGTCACAACCAGCACCGGTCGCGGTCTTTCCAGTAAAGTCAAACTCCTTGTCGATGAAGATAACGCGAGGAGTGTCGTCGGCAAGAAGCTCAGCAAGCTCCTCGGCGGTAGCAGGGGTGACAGCCTCGCCCTCACCACCAGTAACACCGGAAGCAAAACCGTAAGCGGTACCGGCGACGGACTGAGCCGAAGCAGCGGCAGCACCGGCCAAAAGGGCGGCAACAGATTGGAAGCGCATGTTGACGGATAAAAAGAGTTCAAGATTAAGGCAATAAGTAGCCGAAAGAATAATAAACGAGTGACTTAGGCCGGCCTAAGGTATGAAAGAGTGACAAGATGTTACTAACAAACGAAAGTGAAAAAGAGCAATAAGACAGAGAACGAAGACATACAAACAAGACGACAGGATGTTTTGGTTTTATAGATGGGATGACTACGGGAACTAGAACAAGATTGTACGATAACCCCGAACTTCTGACACGGATTGTCTCATCCCCATGTTTCAATGTAACGAAACAGGACGGATTAGGAGACTGCCAAGATATCGTGAAACAGGGCCACGGAAAAATATGCTTATACCCATGCTTAATTCGGAGAAAAAGGAACCGTGTCGAATTGTTTGCAGCGATGCCTTGTTCATACTCAAATTAACCTTCATAAACATGTCAATAACTTTAATTAGCCGATAAAAGTAGACTTGACACAATTGATTCAACTTGGGCTTGATCTGGTCTGTTGAATCAGCAATGAAAGGACAAGTTGACCTACCTGTCAGCGGCGCAGCTTCACGCTGTCAGGCAGGGATTCCGCTGATTCTTACCAAGTTCCTTGACCCTATTGGCCGACAGACGTCCATTGGACGATTTACGGCCCTGATTTTGTTTGTAAACTTGACCCTGTGGGACCATGCGTCGCTTGTTGGTATCCTTTAATCAAGGGACTTGATTTTTGTATCAGGTTACAACCTGAGCGGTTAGTCTAGCCCGATTCGGGCCTTCGATTGGGCTGAGGGCCTTTGTCTAGCTAGTTCAAGAAACCATATCGTCATACCCCGGCTTGTTAAGATCCAAATAATTGGTAAATACTTTACATTACCAGGTTATTTCACTGACGAAACTACTAAGAAGGCATCGCTATTCTGGGATTACATAAACGAGTCGAGGTTTCTTGCTGAGGTGACTTGTTTATCCCGGGGTGAATCATGCCTGTGTGACCTGTTTCTAGGCGACCTTGACACGCGGAGGGGGATTTGGCTCCGCGGTAAGCCAACCCTATCTAGAATTCGATCACAGAAAACAAATATTTACGGACCTTAAGATATAAGATTAAGTATTGTCATTTGAGTTGTTTCTAAAGCTTGTATATATTGCTAGACATAGGGTAGGAATATATATAGATACCTGATTTTGATTCCCTAAAAATAGACCATAGTTACATATTCGAAAACATTTTGTTTAATACAATAAACTGTCATGCTATATCTGGTGAATGCCATGCCTTTGTCGGGCCGGGTCCTTGGCATTGTCGGGTCAATTGACGCCCTGACTGGTATTGCCAGGATTGCCCCTGTCCTCGATTCATTTGCACGGGCCAATAACTGCAAGTGATCAGAGCAATCCGCGAATTGCCCCTAGTAGACCTACCCTACGCTGCACCACTGAATAAGGAATATCTCCTTGATGAAACGACCCATAATTGCTAAAAGTCTAAAACCTTATATATTCTTACTAGTAAATATCACAGACTTTGCTATGTCACTCTCGATAACTGCTTCGAAACATGGTATATAAAGTATGCCCCAGATCTGTAAAAGCTTCGATGGAAGACCATTGGTGAATAAATCATTTTTGTATCGCTCAACAATGTTGTCATTTTTAGCTACAACTTTCCTGGGTACCGAGGCCACGATGTCCACATAAAAATTTAGGACCGCCAAGGGGGAGATCACGACAAGGTCGGTAAAAAGAATGACTAGAGTTAACTATTTTGCTATTCGGAAGGGATCCGACGGATCATCTTCACTGACAAGACAGTGATAGTCGGCGTTCAAGCCTGACAGTCATACCTACAGTTCAAAGACACCAAGTAGAACCAAACTTTCTTTTAACCCTACAAGGAGTTTCGCTCATTACTGCATATTATTGCCGATGTATCCGCTCCTAGCCCGCAACATACAATCACGCAGGCTTCTGCCCAGTGACTATGACCGAGCGGAAAAGTGCGCCCTGCTCCTTGGTTTCTTTTTCAAACCTCTCGTATAAGTTATCAAACGTAGAAGCAGGCAGGTTAATATTCGAAGCTTCATTTGTTAGTCTTTTGCAACATCAACTTTGACCTGGCATTTACTTACATTTAGCAGTCTGAATGACGCTTGGCAGCACTAGGACCCAATGTTCCCAGGACTGTCTAGCAGCGTCCTCGTCATCCAGTAGCTTACCCATGGGCAAGTCAACTTTTTGGACAGAAATATTTTCAAGACCAGCATCTTCGAATGCCTTGTCGAGCCGGGTTGAATAGTCTGCGCCGACACCAACACCATCTATAATGCCAGCGATGCAACTGTTGACATCTTTCCAAGCTGGTCCTGCTACTGGTCTGTTAGGGTCCAAGTCCATCTCCTGCACCTGTAACCAGCCACCAGGAGCCACAGTAGCTGTACATCTCTGTCAGCGCAAATGGTTTTTTTTATGCCCATCATGAATTTGCGGAACTTCTATCACTCACCAGCTAGATTTTTGACTGCTTGCGCGAAGCCTACTTTTGAGCTTCCGGAGAGGACATATCGAATGTGTGTCAAGTCGAAGGCTTCCTTTAGCTCTTTGTCAGGCGGATCGCAGACATTGTAGACTTGAAAGCTTAGGTTCCCTTCCGAAGGCGGAAAGAAACTTTTCATGACGTCTGCGCCTACAAGTTGAGCAGATGGGGATACATCTTTCTGTAAGTCGCGAAGAAGAGTTCCTGACCATGGATGTTAGCTACGAAATTGACCACGAATACTAGTAACTCACCATCGGCGCAACCGACGTCTAGGACTCTTAGTCCCTCCTTATCTAAATTGACTGGAACAAATACAATCCTGCCGTTAAGACAGTGTTGAATCCATTTGTGTTGTTTCTGAAGGCGCTCAACTTCATGAGTGGCGTCACCAAGGATGTATTCTGGGTCGGATGTAGCCGACATGTTGAGAAGAATTATGGAAAGAAACGATGGTATCACCAAACATTATGAGACCAGATTTCTCAAGGTCTTTGGCCCGGCTTTTATATAGAGGTTCTTGTCTGTCATGAGCTTATTTACGATTGCTGCGTAATGATATGCGTAGTAGAGAGTTCCTCCCGCCGTCAGCCTGTCAGTTCAAGCAAATGGTCCTCAAGGTCGGTTGGCAAGGATTCGCTGATATAAGCTTACGCTTTATACTTATCTTTAAGTATTGATTTGAGGTCGTTTAGCTCGTTTGCTCCCGTATGGATTTACTCTCCCAGGTAAGAGGCATTCTTCTTGCGGACAGCCTCCTTCCACTCGGGATTGAAGTTATAAGCTGACAGGTCACCAAGACTGAATCAGCACTTGCGGAATTCCGCTAACATCCAGAGTAAGCATGTGCCGCATTTTTCTTTCATGGTCACCCAAAGTAGTCAATGAAAATAGAGCACAAATCAAGGGGATTGAAACCAGTTATTGAACTCTTCATAGATATTGTAATCTCCAGAGATGTTCTTTCACTATACCTAGTCTTGGCTGTACATCAACATTCATCTAACCAATTGCTTGTCTCCCGTATCTCTCACCGTGACTTGCTGACATGGACATCTTTGAGATTTTTGACATTCAAAGATTGGTGCTATAATGATCCCGAATGTAAGCGCTAGTCGACACTTCGTGGCTGTTCAGGGGAATCATAGCCTTTGGTAGGAAGAAGGATAAGTCGGGCGAAACCTCGAGGAGGCGAATGCTCGTTCAAGATGCCAATTCGAGCCAGTAAGCAAGGCTAGCCCCGGTAGCCTGTTGGCCTCCGTCGTTTATGGTTGCTTTTTTAGGAATGGTCATTACTTGCATGGGTGAGGTATTGTCCACATGGCGATGAGTGGAAGTTTCGTCCGAATGGCAGGGTGCTGGGTCGATTATGCCCTTGGTGTCTCGTAACTATTATCCCTTTTGAGATTACTGCCCTCAGTCTGGTTCTTTCATACTGGATTGATGATATCGCCGTACCTGCAATTCGATGCACTTGTAGGCATTCTTCTTACCTTCTATCTCCATTAGGTCAAGAACTTTCGCTAACCGCAATCTTTTAGTCTGATCAATAGCTTCGTAGTGGCCATTATGTTGAAGCGGAATTCCGGTTGTGCAGCGGGAAGTGTCTACTTTTCCTTATTCTATTTTGTTTAGCTTTCACCTCTACGGTTAATGGTAACCTCCAGCATGAAGTCTACGGGTTCAGGTTTTAGAAGGGTCCGGGAGCATTTGCCGAGCATTCGAGTGTTGGCGGCCTGGGTAAGTCCGAAGGTCTCTTGGCCGCTCTATGGTGCACTGCTTTCACTTGCGTCGACCCTGAACTTGTTCGTATGATGCCTGCCGCAGCCAACCATGAATATATGTTCGTAGCGCTTTTCAGATTGTCTTCTGGCGCATCATCACCGAATTCCTCGATGGTGCCCTTGCTGTCGGCATTCTTGTCCCCTATAACGATCCTGTCCTGAAAGCTGTCTACCAGGGGGGCACCGGTCACTCCGGCAGTGCTGCTGCCTTTTCCTACATCATCTCTATGAAGAACTTGAGAATCGGGGTGCTTTCTCACATCATCGCAGCACTCATTGCCACAACCATCTTCTCCGCTGGCAAGACTAGCGTCTACTGTGCTACTCGAAGCTTGTACGGCTCAGCAATTGAGGGTCGCGCGCCTCGCTCCCTAAGATATGTTACCAAAAAGCGAGTCCCGTGATACTGTCTTTGCGTTGTTATGCTTTTCCATTTCTTGGCGTTTCTACAGATGTCCAACAGCTCAGCAGAGGTCTTGAACTGGCTTATCATCATCGCGACCGGTGGTTCCATGATTAACTACATCGTCGTCTGTACCACCTACATCCGATGTCACCGCGCCTGGGAGGTTCAAGGTTTCGATCGCTCGAAACGTGTTCTTTACAATAGTTCAAGCAGATCTCTGCGAGGGTTATTGCACCTTACGATAGATCGCTCGAAACTGCCTTGTGTCGGTCGCTCCAGCCATGGTGCGGCTGAATAGGCTTGATTTGGGAAATTTTGATTGTGGGCTATTATGGATATAACATTATATTCAAACTACCGTGTCATAAACCTTCTGTATTT